>PVKE010002388.1:0-83644 GCA_004027555.1 Craseonycteris thonglongyai | reverse complement strand
ACCCTATATAATACAAGAAGCCCTATAGCCTGGAGATCTTTATGACTTAAAGAGTGAGCACCTGGCAGGGTGTGGAAACCTGGAACTGATTGTACTCACACAGCTGTTCACTGTCATTGATAAAACTGGTCTCCATAGGAAGGCTGTTGATCAGATTTTGTAATTATAAGAGAAAAGAGGAAGAAATAAGATGTAGTGTTGCAGCTCACATCTTAAATTTCTAGTGAGTCCATTTACTTTTGTTTGTTTTTAGGTGAACTGAAAACATTAGCCTCCCTTGATCGAGAGGAGCAAGCAATTTATAACCTTCTAGTCAAGGCCACAGATGGAGGAGGAAGATTCTGTGAAGCTAATATTGTGCTCACATTAGAAGACGTGAATGATAATGCCCCTGAATTCTCTGCTGATCCATACACCATTACTGTGTTTGAAAACACCGAGCCTGGAACGCTGTTGACAAGAGTACAGGCTACAGATGCAGATGCAGGTATCGTCTAGATTAAGCTTTGCCTTCGAACTATGCGCCAAGATCTGAGGAAGCTCTTTTTTAAAACACATTCCCCAATTCAGTCTCTTCAACTTACTTTACCTTGTGCATGTTGAACTGCTCATCCTGTGTCATTTAATTCTTAGCATTAAAAATGGAATGAACTCTTTAGAATAATGAATTCATTTTTATTGAATATTTGAAGTCTCACAGTGGTGCCCAGTGATCTTGCTGTTGTGAGGTATCCTTGGTGTTCCAGAAATTCTGGTTAGTGACTAGATTAGCTGATCTTCATATCCTGTTGAATTACTTAGTGATGTATTATTTTGTGAATAGATCATTAGTGACATAAAGAGATTGTAGTATCAGAACGTAGTACTCGTAGAAGCAAATGAAGTATTGTTACAGTTTTACAAACCTTTCAAATTTTTTATGGAGAAAATAAAACTCTAGGGTAGCTATTATTTATAGCATTTGGTAGCAGAGAATAAAAATAACTTCAGTCATACTAACTGGAGGATTAGAAGAGTAGCAAAAATGTTACTTTTCAAATAAATCTTTCTCACTGAAGGTTAATAATAAATAGACTTTAAAAGATCTTCTGGGTATTATAGCATAAATTTCTATAAAACATAGCCTTAAAAAGCCAGATAACTGAAATTATATTAAGTAAATTGCTAAGCTAAAAGTTTACTATTTTAGGATCACAGTCATAAGAATTTTTAAATGATGTGTATTAGCATTTTTCCTTTTTTAATATGTATGCTACATTTTTTTAATGATTTGTTTACATTCCTTGAACTAAAACATTCTGACATGATGTCATGTCTCAACAGGACTGAATCGGAAGATATCCTACTCACTGATTCACTCTGCTGATGGGCAGTTCTCCATTAATGAATTATCTGGAATTATTCAGTTAGAAAAGCCTTTGGATAGAGAACTACAGGCAGTATACACACTTACTTTGAAAGCTGTCGATCAGGGTTTGCCAAGGAGGTTGACAGCTACTGGCACTGTTATTGTGTCAGTTTTGGATATAAATGACAACCCACCTGTGTTTGAATACCGTGAGTATGGTGCCACGGTGTCTGAGGACATTCTTACTGGAACGGAAGTTCTTCAAGTATATGCTGCCAGTAGGGACATTGAAGCAAATGCAGAAATCACCTACTCAATAATAAGTGGAAATGAACACGGAAAATTCAGCATAGATTCTAAAACAGGTAAACTACCGTTGTAAATGAGAGGGAGCCCTTTATTCTGCCAAAAAGGCTAGATTGCCCTGCACTTGACCTGACACACAGTGACAGATCGTAAATTGTGAGTAGCTACACTAGAAAGGTAAAACTCAAGTTTTCTTTGTGTTGCTATTATAACTGGGATTCAAAGTGATTTGTTTGAAGACTATAGTTTTACATAAATATATTTCTGATATATCTATTTTAACTATAAGCAAATTAACCTTAGAATGTTAAAATGTCATGCTCTCATAACTTAGTAGATACAAGAGGTAGTAAATTAGTAAACGTAAAGAGTAGAAGATAGTAGAGGATCTTACATAATGGCACCTTTTTATCTCCTTTTATGTGGAACTCGTGAAGTAGCCTCCCAAGTAAAACAGTATTTTCTACCTCTTTGATCTGAGTTTCTATGGGGCATCTGATCATTTGTAAGGTTGACTTCTTTTTTATGCTAGTTACATATAACAGTCACAGTACTTTGATTCACACTGAATGGCTGCTGTCAAGGTCAAAAGTTGTGGAGGTTAGACTCTTTGCTGCATTACTACTTCTGTAGTCTTTTTAACCTGTGGTCTAAAATAGCTGTAAGTCTTACCATTGTAAAAAGCCTCTCTATTCAGACTGTATATAATTGTATGTAACTACTTCAGAGGAAGAGTAGGTGTGTTAGAATGCTGTTTTAAAAAACATTTTTAGCGCCTACCATAAAACTTTTTAGAGCCCTTTGAGTAAGTAGTATGGACAATAAAAAAAGTGAAAAGAAAAGATGTTAAGAAAAGTTAAGTCAGAAATGGATTTTTTTAATTATGGGACTAAATAAAGAGTTATTCCAGAGTTGTTTTTTTTTTTTTAAAGGATGCATATTTCTGTAAAAGAAAAAATATGGAAGCAAAAGGAAACTAAAAGTGAAAAAGAAGTTTTATGTTTTCTTTTTATTTTATTAAATTAGAGTAAAGTCTGTATTAAACTATGGTTTAGAAGAGATGAGAAATTAATAATTTTATATCAGGGATGTGTTTACTATTAAATGGGAAAGCAGTTTATCACAAAGAATATCAGGAAATTCAAAATTTGTAAGCGTTGATTTAAGAAATTAGAAAAAACACATAAATCGTAAATAAGCTTTTGGAAGTGAAAATTAATTTTGTTTGAAAATGTCTATTTCAGTCATAATAGGAGAAAGAGGTGGCATTTTGTAAGGGCTGGAAGTAATTTTGATTGTCCACACAGGGGCCATATTTATCATTGAGAATTTGGACTACGAAAGCGCTCATGAGTATTACCTGACAGTGGAAGCCACTGATGGAGGCACACCTTCACTGAGTGATGTTGCAACTGTGAACATTAATGTAACAGATATCAATGACAACACCCCGGTGTTCAGCCAGAGCACCTACACGGCGGTGGTCAGTGAAGACGCTGTTCTTGAGCAGCCTGTCATTCTGGTGTGTATGTTTTCCCCTGCGGTTTTCTCCTGGAATTCTGCAAGAGCTTTTATATTACTATTGATCCATATTTTAGAGTGGACTTACTTGAAAATAATTTGATATGGAAATCTCTTTAGTTATTCTAGTCAGTTACTGACTCCATTCTAAGTAATTGTCTTCTAACAACTAGCTATTGATATCAGAAATCTGCTTAAAGACTTCTGTCTCTCTTCCTTAGCTCTCTCCTAAACAAGAGCCTGATATTTTCTAGGTGATGGCTGATGATGCTGATGGACCTTCAAACAGCCACATTCACTATTCAATTATAGATGGCAATCAAGGAAGTCCATTTACAATTGACCCTGCCAGGGGAGAAGTGAAAGTGACCAAGCTGCTCGACCGGGAAACAGTAAGTGAAAATGTTTGCCTTAAATTGTTTACAACTTACTGATCTACAAATAGAAGCACCTTAAATTCATATCTGCCAGACATGATGAGAAGAACCCAAAGGGTAGAACCAGCCTGGTTTTCAGGAACTAAAAAGCAAGATATAAATACTTGAAAAGCAATTACAGTATGAACCTTTCAAGAATATAACAGATGTGTTTCATACTAATATGAAGTTTGGATAATAAAAGTCTGTAGTCAGAAAGACATTACTGTTGACGCCAGTGTTTTGAGACACTTCCTAGAGCTAGAAGCTGTATTTTAAATAATAGCACGTATTTAGGAAACCGTAGGTGTTGAAAGAAGAGAATTCCTGTGAGGAATTCCCTGAATAAAGGCATGGAGAAAAGAAGACATGGGATAGTTTTATGTAATTTTATTCAGTTTTGTATTGGAGTAGAGTAATCAGACAAAGAAGTGGGGTGATAAAATAGAAAGGTGTTTTAGAAACAGATTGTGGGCCACATACAAAACCAGGATCAGAGGTTCATACTTGATGCAGGTGTGAGGACATTATTGAAAATTCATGAGCCCAGGTATGACATTACCAAGAGACACAATTTGAAAATGAGTCCTACAGTAGGTCCAAGTGTTGTTTAGAGCAATGAGAAACCAGGGAGGTAGGAAGACCAGTGACAGTCAGTGGTAAGGCATCAAGAGAACCTGAACTGGGAAAGTAGAAGTGACAACTGAGTGAAAAGACGAATGCAGAAACTTCGTAAAGGGAAAATTAGAATCCACCGGCCTTAGGTGCGGCGCTCCATAGAACGCAGTGGTGTCAAATGACTCCATTTTTTTCAGTCTTGCCGTGACTGGGTAGTATCATTAAAGAAGAACAGAAAGGTCATGAGGGTATAAACTTAGCACAGGGACAAGTTGTTGAATGTAGTTTTTTATACACTAATTTTTAGAGGGAAATGTCATATCTGAGTAACATTATTCAGACAGTATTTGGAGATTTTAATCAGACTTATAGATTTCAAGTCTCAAGTCTGGAAATACAGGTATGGTACATCATGCCTCTGGAGATGATTATAAAAATGATCTGAGGTGCTGAGACCATTGTGAGCAAATGAACAGAAGCAAACTAGGCTGAACATCCATCCATCTATCTGTCCCTCCATCTATCCATCCATTCATCCATCCACCCACTCATCCCATCACAAAGACAGGAATGAAGCTGCCTCAGAGAGGTGGAAAAGTGAAGGAGAAATAAAGGAAGACTTAGTTTTGGGAACTAGAAAAACATTGGTGATCATGAAGAATGCAGTGACGAAGGAATAATTGGTAAATCTAAGATTAGAGGACTTGGGGGTGATAGTGATCAGTATCTCATTAAAGTCTCAATGCTTTTAATTCCTTTCTGACCTGTTATTTATGAGCAGGGACTTTCCAAGAGTTTAGGAAGCATGACTGTTATGTTTAGGATTTCAGAACAAAATTTAGTATTTTTTTACTGAAGAACTTCTCAAGCCCTTTAATTTACTAATGTCCATTGTGAGGTAGCGAAGGAGATGACCTGGGGTGTTTTCCAAGCCAGCTCGTCAACAAAATGCTTTTTTGTTGGGGCATATTGCCCGATTAATACGAGTATTCTAAGAACGTTCTCTGGGATTTAGCCAGCTTTCTGGCTTCTTCCACTACCCGTTATGGCAGAGAGAGCTTAACAGGAAACTGTCCTGGAAAAGAAACTACCTTACTGCACTTCATTTTTGTATAGGAAGTCATGAAGAGATAATCTTGGGAGATATAGACAGTTGGCTACAATCGAAGTGTAAAATTAATGAGAGAATGTGGTCTGGAGTGTCCTGAAGGGTTGAAAATCAGTAAGCTCTCGGGGTGGGAAACAGCTCGCGTCTGCCTACTTCCACCTGAGAGTAGCATTTGGGCCTTAGGAAAGGTTGCCTTCTGGTTACTAAAGTAAGAGGCTTTGAGATATGTTAACTTGTTTGCCTCATCATTTCTATTACTTTTCTATCTTAATTTCTGCTAATGGATCTGTAAGTTTTTAAAGTAAGAATGCTTTAATGGAATGAGTATGTGTTTGAGAGGCATCAAAGAATCTGATCATTATTGGTAACTTTTTCTATTGAGCAAACATCTTCCATTTTGTAGGTACATTATTGGCAGTGTACTTATTGTAAGTTAGGGAATTGCCCACATACCAGGACACAGCAAATGGTGACCGGTATTCAGATCTTCCATTCCAGGTGGTCAGGAGTATACTTCTGTTTAAACCTCGTTATTTGGCCTTATAAAAATAGACACGCTATTTCTTTGTCTTGTCCCCAAAAAGATTTCAGGTTACACACTTACTGTTCAGGCGTCTGATAACGGCAGTCCGCCCAGAGTCAACACAACTACAGTGAACATTGATGTGTCTGATGTCAATGACAATGCCCCAGTCTTCTCCAGGGAAAACTACAGTGTAATTATTCAGGTAATCTTGGGGTGCCTAAGGGTTCATTTAACACAGCCCTTTTGGAAGGAGCTCTTTCGTTGGCCTCAGTTTGTTTGAAATGTCTTTTCCAAAGACTGTGTTTTAGAAAAATGAGAAGAGTATAAAATTAGAGGAGTCTCTATCATTCCTAAAAGATGAGCATTTTCAAGATGCAGCCAAGCTTTTATCTCTCTTACTTTTGTGCATTGGTTTTTTAAAATAGTCTCACTAGCTAGCTTTTTTTTTTCTTAATGTAGCCAGCATAATTCTTTAAAAAGATGTACTTTATTATTTTTGAGAGAAGATAACAGAGAAAGAGAGAGGGAGAAGGGGTGAGAGCCCAGAGCAGTCTCCATAGTTGTATGTCATTAGTTGTGACGGTTTCATTCCACACAGGTGGGGATATGGGGCCACGTGTGGAGGGAACATAGCCAGGAGCCTCCCGAATGGGAGGTGAGAACCTTCGCTGCCATCCCAGCAGTTACCAGTTGTACTGCAGCTCATCATGTGGAGTTTGCAAGGACCGGGGCCGGGATTTGATCTCCATGCCTCAGCCACTGAGTTATCCTGGCATCCTACTAGCTAGCATTTTTATCTTACCTTCTGCTGTCCCTGCTTTTCCTTCTTGCCCCCATTCTTTCTCCATCTTGAGCTTTTTTCTTCCTCCCACTCCTCCAAACACCACTTTCTGTTTCTCCTCCTCTCCGCTTCTTCATTCTTCCTCCTATTTCCCCCCTCCCCTACACCTCCCTCCTTGTCCTTCGTGACCCCTCCACTCCAGTCCCTCCTCCCTTATTTCCCCTGCTCCCTTCTTCCCTCTGCCTTATCACAGCCCTTTCCCCCATCTTTCTTCTTCTCTCTTCAAGTGCAGCAGCAACAAGGCTTTGTTTTCAATGTAGTTCATACTTATAGAAAACTTGCATGCATCTTTCACCCTAAAGATTTGGTTTTGTTGAAAATGGCATTTTGTTTTTTTAATTCTGTGCAGGAAAATAAGCCTGTGGGTGTCAGTGTGCTACAGCTAGTTGTAACAGACAAGGATTCTTCTCATAATGGCCCACCCTTCTTTTTCACTATTGTGAGTGGAAATGATGGCAGTGCGTTTGAAGTGAGTCAGCAAGGAGTCCTCCTGACGTCAGCTGCCATAAAGAGGAAAGTGAAGGATCATTACGTATTGCGTGTTAAGGTATTATGTTCTTTCTTTATTATTTTATTGTGGATTCAGAGAGCCGCTGTGGTGGTTAACTTCTTGTATGTTAACTACTTATTAAGAAGTTGTAAACAATGAACTAGACAGTGATGATTTTTCTTTTCTTTTTTTTTTTTTTTCCTATCCTCCTAGGTGGCCGATAATGGAAAGCCTCAGTTGTCATCTTTGACCTATATTGACATCAGGGTTATTGAAGAGAGCATCTATCCTCCTGCCATTTTGCCACTAGAGATTTTCATCACTGCTTTTGGAGATGAATACTCAGGTGGTGTCATTGGGAAGATTCATGCAACAGACCAAGATGTGTATGACACTTTAACCTATAGTCTTGATCCCCAAATGGACAACCTTTTCTCTGTTTCCAGCACAGGGGGTAAGCTGATAGCACACAAAAAGCTAGATATAGGGCAGTACCTTCTCAATGTCAGTGTAACAGATGGGAAATTCACAACGGTGGCTGACATCACAGTGCACATCAGACAAGTCACACAAGAGATGTTGAACCACACCATTGCTATCCGCTTCGCCAATCTCACACCGGAAGAATTTGTGGGTGACTACTGGCGCAACTTCCAGCGAGCGTTACGGAACATCTTGGGTGTGAGAAGGAATGACATCCAGGTTGTTAGCCTGCAGCCCTCTGAACCTCACCCCCATCTGGATGTCTTACTTTTTGTGGAGAAATCAGGTAGTGCCCAGGTGTCAACAAAACAGCTTCTGCACAAGATTAATTCTTCTGTGACTGATATTGAGGACATCATTGGTGTTAGGATACTAGATGTATTCCAAAAGCTCTGTGCAGGCCTGGATTGCCCATGGAAATTCTGTGACGAAAAGGTGTCTGTGGATGAAAATGTTATGTCAACACACAGCACAGCCAGACTGAGTTTTGTGACTCCCCGCCACCGTAGAACAGCTGTGTGTCTCTGCAGAGGTAACACCCATAAGTACATGAAAATAGGGGGTACAATTTATTTCAGTAACAACCTTTGAAGGCTACACATTAAAGATCATTTTCTTAAAATTCTTATTAATTAGCTTTCCCTCTTCCCCTCTTTTTTTTTTTTTTTTTAACAAAGAGGGAAAATGCCCACTTATCCATCGTGGATGTGAAGATAGTCCATGCCCTGAGGGATCAGAATGTATCACTGATCCCAGAGAGGAGAAATATACCTGTGTCTGTCCAGGTGGCACCTTTGGTCAGTGCCCAGGTAAGAGTTTATTGATTAAAGCGTACTCTTATTTTTTTAAATTACTTTCAGTGTTGTTGTTTTTTTATAATTTTCTTCTTTATTGGAGTTGAAAAGTGTAGAAAAATTGTGTTGATTGTAACAAGGTAAACACAGAGGTAAAGGATAATAGTACATAGTAATTTTTCTTTGCTATTATGTAATAACTCACCCCTGAGTTAATAGTTTGCTGTTCTTCAGTCTTTATCATTAGAGCTCATATAGACCCATAAGTTCAGGGTTACTGCCCTTTCTCTGTCAGATCCTCTCTCTTTTTGAAGAAAGAAACTAAAATGTTATTCTATCTCACATAGTCCTTCACTTGCTTTTTTCTCCTCTTGACGATATGTTATGGGTGTCTTTCCAGGTTAATACATGTAAAACTAATGCTTTTTAATAACTATTGTATTTTTCTAACTTGACTATACCATCATTTATTCAACATTTTCCTTACATACAGAAATTCAGGTTGTTAAAATATTTCCATCTGATAAAAAGGAATCTTTACATATTTATCCTTAAGTATTGGTGCTTAGATTTCTAAAACTAGGGTTTACTACGTCAAGATTAACTACATTTTTAATTTTTAAATATACTCTTATGTTAGTGTCCCAAAAAGTTGTATCAGTTTCTGTTTCTTCCAGTTACGTGTTCAGGTCTCAATCCCCATTCACTTGCCAATATTGAAAGTTTTCACTTAAAAAAAATGCCCCATCTATGGGGCATTAAATGATATCTAATTATTTTTCTTTGCATTTCTGTGGCTATGGTGCCTTTTCATTTGTTCATTGCCAATTAGCATTTCTTCTTCTGTGACTAGCCTGTTTGTACTCTTTGCTTGATTGTCTGGGTTATTTGTCTATCTCTTATTTTCATGTGTGGAACTGTTTCTGTGTTGTGAGTCATAACAGTATCTTCATTCTGCTGTCTGTCTATTAATTGATTTTTTTATTTGTTCAATGTTACCCTTTATCACATTTAAATTTAATTTTTATTTTGTCATTTGTGCAAAATTTCACAAAACAATTTCCATCTCTGGAGATTGATTGTTTCATCATTTTTGGTGAGCCAGGATAGTTTTATATCTAGTTTAAAAAGGTTTGCAAACTGCCTTAAGGATATGTAAATATTTTCCTAAGTTTTATATTGAACACTTTTATATTTAGCTTTTCACTATTATAGAATACATTTCTTTGTGATACACTAGTCTAATTCTCTTCAAAAAGGAGATCTAGTTATGATATGCTGTTTATTAAATGAAATAGATATTTCCCATTGAATTGAGTTTTATATTGTTCTAATCTTAAATAAAAATTTGGGTCAGTCTCTGAGGAAATGTAATCGCACTTTTAAAAATATGCTTCAACCCATATGCTAAACTGCGGTGTGTCCCCAGTTTGGTTCTTACTCCACCCCCGCCCTCCCCCACACACCCTTAGGCCCCTGGCTCGAGGGGGCGTGCCTATCATTCTGGAGGCCCCCAGCCCAGTCCCCGCCCTGCTCCGCTCTCCACCCACCTGTGTGGAAAAAAACCATGTCGAAAACTGATGAAGTTCACCTATGGAGACTGCTCTGGGCCCTCCCCCTTCTCTCTGTCTCTGTCAAAAACAATGAAATAAATCTTAAAAAAATATGCTTCAAATGGGTTCTGACTTATTTTTTCCTCTTTGTGATTCACAGGGAGTTCGTCTGTAACATTTACTGGAAACAGCTATGTGAAATACCGTCTAAAGGAAAATGAAAACAAGTTAGAGATGAAACTGACCATGAGGCTCAGAACATACTCTGCTCATGCAGTTGTCATGTATGCTCGAGGAACTGACTATAGCATTTTGGAGGTATGTTCTTGTACCTCAGATTATGGGAGACTCTAAAAATATTCCATTTTATGTTCAGATTGTCCATTTCTGAAAAAATAAAGTAAGTAAAATGGTTGAATTGTACATTTATAAAGTTTTATTTATTTATTTATTTATTTTTTGACAGAGAGATACAGAGACAGAGAGAACTGAACTGGGGGAACTCCCCAGTTCAGCATATGGGTCCGCACGGGCCGGGGCCGGGATTCGATCCTCACTCCCTGGCGCTGCAAAGTGAGCGCTTAACCCACTGAGCCATCCTGGCTTCCCCAAATTGTACATTTAAATAGTTCATTGATACTTGTATAAGTTTTAAACTATACGGTGAAAAACTCTTTACTTCTGTTTTTAGAAAAGTTGTTAGGTAGAGGAAGCCGGGGTGGCTCAGTGGGTTAAGCTCTCACTTTGCAGCGCCAGGGACCGAGGATCAAATTCCGGCCCCAGCCCGTGCAGAACCATGTGCTGAGCTGGGAGCTCCCCCAGTTCAGTTCTCTCTCTATCTCTGTATCTCTCTCTCTCTCTCTCTCTCTCTCTCTCTCTCTCTGTCAAAAATAAATAAATAAATGAAATTTCAAAAGTTTTTAGATAAACATGACAAGGTGATATGTCTTGGTGATTTTGTGTAGAGATCCTACATATGCTTGAAGTGATCATTATCTTGCCTACCTTTTTGTTTTTTTAAGCATGATCGACTTTTATTTAGTATTAATTGATGCTATTTTGGGTTGCTGTTCAATGAACAGTTAATCATTAGTCACTTCCATGATGCATTTTGGATGTACAGTTGGCACTTGAACTTTATGTCCCTCAAAGGTCTATTTATATTATTTGTACAATCAATGAATGAGCATGTGTTCTGTAGTATTAAACTTCAAGGCCTTACTAACTTTCTACCTTTAATTGCCAAACATACCCCTCCTTTAGAGTTTTATCAGAGACTCTAAGTGCAGATTCTGTGAGAGTAATGTAAATGGTAACTGTTTCTATCATAGATTCATAATGGAAGACTACAATACAAATTTGACTGTGGGAGTGGCCCTGGAATTGTGTCTGTTCAAAGCATTCAAGTTAATGATGGGCTGTGGCATGCAGTGTCTCTTGAAGTGAATGGCAACTACGCTAGACTGGTTCTAGACCAAGTCCATACTGCATCAGGCACAGCCCCAGGGACTCTGAAAACCCTAAACCTGGATAACCATGTGTTTTTTGGTGGCCACATTCGTCAGCAAGGCACAAGGCATGGAAGAAGCCCCCAAGTTGGTAATGGTTTCAAAGGTTGTATGGACTCCATTTATTTGAATGGGCAGGAACTCCCTCTAAATAACAAACCAAGAAGCCATGCCCACATCGAAGAATGGGTAGATGTATCTGCTGGGTGCTTACTAACAGACACAGAAGACTGCTCCAGTAACCCTTGCCAGAATGGAGGCATTTGCAATCCATCCCCTGCTGGAGGTAGGCCTCATAAATTTAGCATTTTTCCATGTTGCACACGTATGCGCTTGAGGGGAAGTTGCCCAAGTATTTTTGTTTTTTCTCTTTTTATTCATACAGCGTTGTAAGGTATTGTGTTGGTGTTGAAATTGAGTAGTATGTGTTATACGAGAGCAGAACAGGGCTTGTTATTCTTCCCAGCAGTGGGCTGAAGGGAATGGTTTCTCTCCCTGTTGAACTCCTACAGTCACCTTGCATCGTGTTTCTGGACACGTCTCATTCAGCAGCAGTGGCCACAGGCAAACCACAGCTAATTCTGAACTCTTCTTCTAACCACATAGATATTGACCCAGTAGAATTTAGACTTGATACCACTTAGTTATTCTTGAGCACCCCCTTTTTTCCAATGACCCAGCACAGAGGGACTGCTAGTCTTTCTCGCTATAGCTGGGAGTATTCATTTTTCAGAAGGCCTTAAACCCCTCCAGAAGTATTGCCATACATGTTATGAAGCCCTTGTGTAGTAGACTATTCTGTGGCCTCTGTATCCTGGACCCCATTTGCCCACTTATCAGTCACAGAATACAGTTGTAAAAATGACAGTCAACCTGTCTATTAGATAGATTTTGTGTAATGGATGGAGCAAAAATCAAAATAACTCTGTAATTAAGAGGGATTTCAAAAGACTTCGGTTTCCTGTTGTTTTCTTTAGACCCTGTCTTTGCAGTCTATATGCAATGAGTAGGCTAGCTTATTCCCACAGTAATACTCTGAACAAAAGTTTACATTGTGCTCCTATTACATGCCCAAGTTGGGTCAGCAAGGAGGCTGTCATCATTCTGTCATCAGGCCTGACACCCAGAGAAGTATTTCTTGAAACGTGCTACTATGGTCATCATAGCAGCAGGAGGAAGGGTTCATGGCAGCCACATGAAGCTTCTAACCCAGAGTGCCACCACATTTCTTTAGCCAAAGAAAATCTCACAGCCATGACCAAGTTCAGAGGCAGTAGAAGTGCAGTCCTACCGTCTTCCCCAAGACAAATAGTCAAAAGTAGTCTCCACAACACCAGACTATCACTGTCTTCACAAAACAAAGAACTGACATCCTTTTTGCTCCTTTATACCAATTTGAAGATCACCTTTTTAAAAATGATAGTTTCCATGAATTACTATCTCATTTAATCCTTAAAAGCTTGTGAGCTGCAAATAAATTGAGATGTTAAGTAATAAGTGTTGTCAGTCTAATGGTCACTCAAATCATGGACTACTTTTTTCCTGCTCAGTATGATCAACCCAATAATCTTACATCAGTTATGATTAGCTAAAGCTCATTATGAGTTCTCTCTTCCTTTCTTTGTTTTGGTTATGCCAGCAGGGTTGATTTAGAAAGCTTTTTATCCAGAGGAAATGGGAGTGTTACCAGCTTTCACAGGTCTTGGGAGAGCTAAATCTTCACTTAAATGTCAAAACCAAAATACTAAGACTTAGGACTTTTTTGTCCCCTTTTGCTAATTTAGGTTATTACTGCAAATGCAATGCCTTGTACATAGGGACGTACTGTGAGGTGAGCGTCAATCCGTGCTCATCCAACCCTTGCCTTTATGGTGGTACATGCCTTGTAGACAATGGAGACTTCGTTTGCCAGTGTAGAGGATTATATACTGGTCAAAGGTATGCGTATTTTTCTTAACTTTCATTAACTATAGAATTAAAAATTGTAAAGATAATCATGTATGTAAAATAGCTGTATCCATTTGTTAATATTTTCTGTTTTGCTATATTTATCTATAGAAGAAATATCAGGTTTATGTATATTTTTTTCTTATTCTTCAGGTGCCAGCTTAGTCCATATTGCAAAGATGAGCCCTGTAAAAATGGTGGAACGTGTTTTGACAGTTTGGATGGTGCTGTCTGTCAATGTGATTCAGGTTTTAGGGGAGAAAGGTAACTGGCTTCTTTCAAGGTTTATATTTGCACCCCTCTCTAGGATCACGTGGATTAGTAGATGCAACAAAAACTTTATTAATTTAGACTACATTGCTTCAGAATTCGATAATCTTCACATTAACTTCTTGTTTAATTAATCTTATCTTTAAAAAATTCTACCTCAATATTTTAAAGAGATTATTTATAAACAAAGAACGTATGGGTTCTGGCAGGGAGTAAATATTAATGAAGTGCATAAGACTATTACGTTTTTTGAAGCAGATGTTTATGGAATTAGTACCTATTAATATCTTCGAGTGTGATGATAATGGTGTTTTTCTTAATATATGTAAATAATGTTTAATACCATCTAGAAACCTTTCTCAGCTCTCTCATTAGCTCTTACAATCTTTACCATCATCATAAAACAAGGTGATCATTATTTTTCCTGGGAGGAAATGGAAGCACAGAGATGCCTGCTGTATACCTAAAAACTGTGGATTTTAGTTCCCAATATCATTCACATGTGGTTTTGCTCAAATAATGAAGTTCTTGTCTTGAATTTTGCCATTAATCATGTGGTCTTAGTTCATAAGTTGACTTTTTCCTAATTCTAGTCAATTATTACTTAATACAATGAACAAAACTGTCTCTGTAATCAAATTTTAATGCCAAGTAAGTAGGGGAGATAGAAGAGACATTTTATTAAAGGAGGAAGGGTTTGAGAAGTGTCTGGTAGCTCTATAGACACAGGTGCAAAATATGCCCATTTGGAAAAACAGAGAGGAGGGACTTATATGTGAACTACGGTATTCTGTAAGGCGGGGGATCTGTGACACGTTTTCAACAGGGAGAAACATTTTAAAATGGAAAACAGTTTTCTAGCCTTTCACATGTTTTATGAAACTGTCATGTTCCCAAATAGGAAGATTTCCTTAGAAATGTAATCTAACCTGTGAGAACAGTTTACAGTATACCATTTATCAAAATGTACCTTCTAAATTTCAGATCAGAATTAGAAATAAAACTGATATTTAAACTATGAGTTTGATGTACTCATGGTGAACTCTGAGTGGTTAAATATTGGATTGACATCATGTTTAACTCCCAAATGTAGATTCAACATATGGAATCAAATGATTAATTACTCCACAAAAGAATTTTTGTGGTAGTTATCGTTGTCGATAGTGTGTTTTTGGTGGTTCTGTTTGGTTTTGTTTTAAATACTTTATCAAGGAGGAATTAGTCTTTTGTCTCTAAGAATTATAGGCCTGACATATTCTAACTTGCATTGCAAAGATTTGGCCTCATTCTTGACTTTGTTGGCAGGTGTCAGAGTGACATTGATGAATGTGCTGGAAACCCCTGCCGGAATGGGGCTCTTTGTGAGAATACACACGGCTCCTATCACTGTAACTGCAGCCATGAGTACAGAGGAAAACACTGTGAAGACTCCGCTCCCAACCACTATGTGTCGACTCCGTGGAATATTGGGTTGGCCGAAGGAATAGGAATTATTGTTTTTATCATAGGGATATTCTTACTGGTGATAGTATTTGTCCTCTGCCGCAAGATGATGAGTCGAAAGAAGAAACACCAGGCCGAACCTGAGGATAAGCATTTGGGAGCAACCACAGCTTTCTTGCAAAGACCATATTTTGACTCAAAGCTAAATAAGAACATTTACTCAGACATACCACCCCAGGTGCCTGTCCGCCCTATTTCCTACACTCCAAGCATTCCGAGTGACTCCAGAAACAATCTGGACCGAAATTCCTTTGAAGGATCTGCTATTCCAGAGCATCCAGAATTCAGCACCTTTAACCCCGAGTCTGTGCATGGTCACAGGAAGGCTGTGGCCGTCTGCAGCGTGGCCCCAAACCTGCCTCCCCCGCCTCCTTCTAATTCTCCTTCTGACAGTGACTCAATCCAGAAGCCCAGCTGGGACTTCGACTATGACAGTAAGAAACACTGTTTTCATCTCAATTAAACATCACTGAGATGAGCAATGAGATTACAAGTTCTGCCAGAGCTGCTTCTGGTGGTCCGAGTCAAAATGTGGAGTCTTTGTTAGTGATAAATATGCTTAACTGGGAGGACCCTCGGTGTGATTTGGAAAACTTTTTCCGATACCATGAACCTGGCTAAGCATTGTGACTGTGATTTATTTTAATTAAGGAATTGAACAAGCTCATGTCCCAATTAATTTGGAAAGGTCATTTTATTTTTGTAGTTGATACGAGTTCTCAGCTATAATTTTAGGCTTTTTATAATAAAAAAAAATTAGGGTGGGCATTATTTAGCATTAGTGGCATAAACATATATTTGATGTTGTATAAATGCCATACATACCATCTTAAAACAACATTTTAATTCCTCACATTGTCTAATAATATTCATGTGTAGGCTTATGGAGACTTTCTATTCTGTGAATCTGCAAGAATATTTCTAGGTATTTTTGTTTGGGGTTTCTGGGTTTTTGTTTTTGTTTTTAAGGTGTTTTTTTCTTCCTTTCCGTTGTTCTTTTATTAAATAAATTGCAGTCATTATGTCATGCTTGTTTGGTGTCAGGGTGCTGCAGCAGTGAACACAGAGTCCTTGCCCTCCCAGAGCTCATAATTTGTCTGTCACCTCTTCCATTTAGCTAAAATTGTGGATCTAGACACCTGTCTCTCCAAGAAACCCCTGGAGGAGAAGGCTTCTCATCCATACAGTGCCCGGGAAAGTCTGTCTGAAGTGCAGTCCCTTAGCTCCTTTCAGTCTGAGTCGTGCGATGACAATGGTGAGTGGACAGGATTGTGAAATGCTGCGGTCGCTTGCTTATTGTTCATAACGTAACATTATGTAGCACCATAGATGCACCTGGTGTTTTTGTTAAGTCTCAAAATGTTTCCACCTCTGACTTTTGCCCACTGATACAGTGGCCTGTAGTGCTTGCATGAACGTCTGCTGGGGGAAATATTTTAAATATTCCTAATGGATAAGTGTTTGACCTGTAGCAATTCCTCAGTAATAGGGAAGAAGACAGCATTATTTGGAAGATAACTTTTATCTTATTGGCTAATATTGTATTGACTTTTATTTGTTTTATTTGTTGTTACAACAGAAAATATTATGGTAGATGTCCTATGGTTTTTAAAAGATCCTTATAACTTTCTTGAGTGTGCGAAACGCAACACTCACTCACTCACTCACTCTCACACACTCCTAAGAGAAGACATGATAGTTTGCAATGTTCAACTTCAGTAGCACCTTTGGTATTACAGGGTTTTATTTGTTTCTTCTCCAACTCCCCTGCGGCCTCAGCTCCCATTTGGATCAGAGCGTACTGACTGAGAGCACAGTTTAAGAGATTGCTAGTAAGTTTGATTATCTTTCTAACGGAGAAAGTTTAATTGGGATCTTTGATGCCATTTATGTGTATCTGATTTTCCTGGGATAAATTGCATTGATAATCAGCTTCACTGTAATAACATGGATTGGTAGAGAAACTTATTAGAGTTCAGTAATACAATAAAGTGAGTTTTTAGTGGAACTTTTCAAATCTCAGAATTAGTAAGGTCGACTGATTTTTTTCCCCACACTAATGTAATGTCTAAACATTACAAATATTTCATACATACAAGGAAATAACCTAGTAATAATTATTTGTTTCTAAATCTGGAGTGATATAGCCCATAATTTATTGCAGTCCTTTTCCAAACTAAATCAACCATAAACATGTTCCTTTCATTTCTGATTTCAAGCATGTTATATCAAAGTATACTCATGTTTATTATTTAGTGATGGAGTATATGAACATAAATTTGCTTAAGAACCAATAACAAAGTGGAGTTATTTTTTCATTAGGTTTAATTCTAAAAAGTTATTGTTGCCAGTTTAATAATTTATATATTGATCCCTAAATGCTCTTTATAAATACATTTCAGATATGTCAGTATTCTCTTTTTTTTAATTATTCCTCTGAAGCATCATTCTTTTTAATATATTCCTAAATACGTTTAATAAGTCATGGCTAAATTAATTATGAAAACTAATTGCCAGATAATACAATGTAAGAAAAAAACATACCCAGAAGTTTGTATTTTAATCTCTTTCATAATGTCTATCATTATCAATTGTAAAATTAAAATCTGTACTTAAACTATATTTTTAGTTTTCTGAGGCTGTTGTAACAGATTACCACAGACATAGTGCCTTAAAACAAGATAAATTGATTATTTTATAGGCCGGTGGTTTAGAAATTCAACATTTATCTCAGAAAACTAAAATTAAGGTGATAGGGTAGTTTCCTTTCTGGAGCCTCAAGGGGAGAGTTGGTTTCCTCACCACTTCCAGCTTCCCGAGGCTGCCCACATTCTTGCCTCCTGGCTTCTTCCTCTGTCTTTCAGATATGACAACAACATTGCATCTCACTGGCCATTCTTTTGTAGTCACATCTCCCTCCAGCCACATCTGGGAAAGGTTCTCCGCTTTAAGGACCCTTATGATTACCTTGGGCCCACACAGATAATTCAGAAAAATCTCCCCATCTCAGGATCTTTAACGTAATCACATCAGCAAAGTCTCCTTTGCCAGAGATGGTAACATAGTCACAGGGTCCCAGGATCAGGATGTGGATCATTCTGTCCACCACATGCGTACTTGTTTATCTTGGCGTGAGTACTTTAAGACAATCTGATAAATGAAGAACCAGGGAATTTGTGCAGGAAACAGCCAGGCAGACAGTCTGAATATTTCAGCTGGTATGTTAGCTTACCAGCATTAACCCGTCTACAAAAAGATAAGAAATTTAGGCTGGGAATACATAGAACAGAGACAAAGCCATTTTTTGTATTTTATAGTTTACCGTATTTATGTAGTTCTTTAAATTTCTTTTTTCCTGGAACAATGTATGAGTTCATTAAATGGACCCAGAAAATTGTCTTAGCAAAATTTTTACTCTTTGCATAGGAAGTCTTTTGCCTATGAGATGTTCAAGTAAGAATCATTTGGTAATGACTTCATCTATAATTGTGATTGTGAAAAAATTTGTGGCTAAAACTTTTTTCCTACAGTTAATCTATTTCTTTAATTGATAATAATAAATACATGTCTTGATTAGAAAATTCTCTTGAGACAATATGAGGGCTGTGTGGAAAAAACCCAGCCATAAATCCCTCTATTGGCTGGATACTAATAGACAACCCTCGTATAACTAACAGAAAGAGTGCAGGAGTCGTGCATCATTATATTATGTAGTTATGTTAAAGCATTCACTTCATATACTTAAATTATAAAGTAGAAATTATATAAAGAAATCTGATTTAATGCACTGTATTTTAACTAACTAAAGATTTTCCTAATTTACTCCTTTTGTACCTTTTTACAAGCTTCCATAGTGACTGTAATACACCTTGTCAATGCTGTAGTTGACACAGTGACTAACAAAGGTATAGTCGTTATGCGTGTGCTTTGTGTTTGTGTTACAGTGACTGTCACTAGAGTAGTGTGCTTCTGCCTATGGTAGTGTTATAAATAAGCATATGTGGTTTTGAAGGGTCTGAGTAATTTGTTTTGTGCAGGTATGTACCGGTATATTCATAATCCAGACCTGTTGCAAAAATGTTTTTACCTATGTTATGTCTGTTACTCTTTGCCATTCATAGTGAATTTACACAGATGTCAGAGTCACTCTTAGGACCCTGGCAACGTGCCTTTACCTGGCACCGTATTAGGAAGTTTAGAATTCTTAACTACCTGAAGAAATTTTTAATATAAAAAAATCTTCAGTTAAATAGGAATAAGACTAAATAACACACAGCTTTTATAATTGCTTCTAGCTGACCCTTCACTTTTGGATTTTACCTATGTATGGTCAAGGAAAATGGTATAACATGGCAGAAGATAGATTTTCATATTTGATTCAGTGAAAATTATTTATAATGGCATTTTAGTTGCTTTGTACACCAAAACTAATATAATGTTGTATGTCAACCATAATTTTAAAATATTTTTTAAAATTACAAAAATGAAGTTTTAATGTATCTGTTTAAAATGATAAGAAAGGCCTCTTACCACCTCCTTTAAATTATTTTAACTTAAATGAGTCCGTTATTAGTGGATTGACATTTGAATAACCACATGTGAATTATACAGACTAGCAGTTTTTGAACTATAAATTAGAGTGTTTGGAGAGCTTGTTAAAAAGCCAGCCTAATGACTGGGTCCCAGCACCAAAGTTTCCGATTGAGTAGGTCTGGGTTGGGCCCTGAGAATTTGCATTTCTAACAAGTTCCCAGTTAATTCTTAATTCCAGTGTTACTTGTCTAGTGATCATAGTTGGAGAACCAGGGGCATAGACCACCAAGAGTACATAAAACTTATAGGCTGACCAGATGTCCCGTTTTAAACAGGACGGGAAACAACAGTACTGTTCTGTTTCCAATGGTACGTATGGTCAGCCCACTGACACCTTGAATATAGCCCAGTGAGACTAGACTGACTGTATGTACCATTGGAAACAGTACAGTACCATTGTTTTCTGTCTTGTTTAAAGCAATATATCTGGTCAGCCTAATTAGGGGACCCTCTTTGCTAAAACATGTGTTTGTCAGGATTGAGGTGAGAAGAGTTTCCTGCCAGATTTGATAGGGCAGGTTAGGGGTGAGGTGTCAGTGTTATTGATCAGTTACCGAGGAGACTTATACTTATTTCCTGAGAAGAAGTACCATGTTTTTATTTGGTGAATCAGAAAGTAATCTGTATTTTGTTTAGTGAATTTTAGTTTTAACATGATGAGATTCTAATATTTTAAATATTGATGGAATTAAAGCAGTCTTCTTTATTGAAAATAAAATTTTTGGCATATTAAAAAATATAAATTGAATTAATATTGAAAGCTAGCTTAAATTTTAAGAACTCTTGAGTGCCTGTTTAGTGACAAAGATTTGTCAGTCCTTTTTTTAAAAAAAAGTGATTGCATTTTTAATAGACTTTAAAAAAACAATTCTACAGATACATATTAACTAAATACTGGGTTATTCATTTTTTAGAACCACCAGTTTTTTTCAGTTTTTGATTTAAAGTCCTAGAAGAGAACCATCAGTCAAATCTTATTTGTTCCAAATTACTTTGTTACATGGTTTTTCCAGCACATTGTAGCATGCATAGAAAGCATTTAGAAGAATCACTAAGGTGACCATACTTCTATAAGTATAACTTTCACAATAATAAGAATAATGACGATAGCTTGACCTATATTATCTGGGTTAACGCTCATAATAACTGTAAGGGATTTCCAACTCCCATTTCAAAGATGAGCTTACTTAGTGTAAGCAGCCTGCCCAGGGTCATGTGACTTGCATGTGTTTCTCTGACGTCATTCTGGGTTCTCTATATAAAATGAGAGCTCTGAAAGAGCTGGGTATAATTTCAGATTTGAGGTGGGCTGAGGAATAAATACAGCTAACGGTCTCTCACTAAATATCAAGTCATACACAGAGTGGGCACGGTTTAGAGAAGTTTTTCTTTTAGTTACTTACAAGTATCTAAGTTTGTTTGAGAAGGTCTATGAGCTTAATGTATCTGAAGGCTATAATGTGTTGTAAAGTATGTGTGTATTATATAGCATAGATATATTTGGATTATCACCTGAGTAACCTGATACTACCAAGTCCTAGAAAAAAATGACTTTATGACATTTCTCAGTAACATGAAGGTGTAATATAAATTTCTTATCAATTTTCATTTTATTAGAGCCTATATACTTTAATTATTCATAACAAAATTCTGTTTTCAGGTTTAGATTGCCAGAAACAAGGAAAAGAAAGCAAAATAATGTCTTGAGTTGTCCAGCCGAGTCTCTCGTTTATCATCAGTCATCTTTTCCCTCCACTCTCATGTCCCATTGTATTTGTGCTATGTAAATTTCTCAACCATTTGGAATTTTTATTGCTAGTTCCATAGAGGCATAGTACATGGCTCACCGGGCCTTTATAAACAGTTTGCATTGTATTATGTACTTATTTATCTTTATTGCCTTTTCGACCTTCTGTTTTAATTATAAATGTTTTCTTTTCTCTCTACTCTGCCACCAAAAGAGTCTTTGGCTGCTCCTGACCTCAGCAAATCAAGAGGTGATTTATGCATGCCAGTTGTTCATTGATATTCACTAAAAAAATTGGTAAAGATTTGAGCCCAGTGCTGACTTGCTTCACTTGTTCGCTCAGTGGATGCCGCAGTAACCAAGTCCATCCTTGTGTGTGCACTGCATTCTAAATGTGGATTGCCTTACCTTTTCCTGTCTGTCAAAGGATTTCAAAAATCCTAAGAGAGAAAAAAAAATATCCCTAAATTGGGACTTTTTTTTTCTTTTAATTATACTTGCATATTGGCTAAAATGATCTGTAGTCCTTTTAAAAAATACACAAACTGATTGATGTAGTCTATCAAAAATGTTAACAATTTTTAGTGTTTGGTTGCATTTTGCTTGAGTTGGAGGCATGCTTTGATACACAATGATATTAATAAATTCAATTGTTTTCTTTAGGGCTAATGAGAAATAGTATAGTTTTTAACATTAAGCTTATTACATTATTATAAAGGAAATTTATTTTTTAAATTTTGGCATGTTAAAGATCACTTTTACTGTTTTTTAAAGAGTTGCATTTAATTAGTATTTTTTAAGGACGAGTAGTGCCGATCAAGTGACCTTTGATATTTTACTATATAGAGACTTCTTTCTCAAAAGACAGACTATTGATGTCTTAAGACTGAACTAACACTCTTCATACAGAGCAATGAGTTCTTAGTCACAGCAGAGCTGACAGGATGATTGGAATCATTTGTAGAAAGTGCATGTAATGTAGAGTCTGGCATACTGTTTGCGTTAAAACTCATTGTTTCCTTGTATGTTAGGTACTTACATAAAACTGTAAGTCCACATTTTAGAAACTGAGCCTAGTTCATAGAGTTTCTCAAAACTGGATCGGGGTTGGGGAATGAGCATCTTCAAGGCAAAGACCAAGGGTTTCCAAATGGTGAGCGTGTACCTGTTGTGAAGCCTTTGCACGTTTGCGTTTCATGCACTGAGCTCGCTCTTCATGGCACAGATGCTTGAGGGAAAACATTGAAATCTGTTGTTTCCTCTTCTACCCAGGGTATCACTGGGATACTTCAGATTGGATGCCAAATGTTCCTCTGCCAGATATACAAGAATTCCCTAATTATGAGGTTATTGATGAGCAGACACCCCTGTACTCAGCAGATCCAAATTCCATCGATACAGACTACTACCCTGGAGGTTACGACATTGAAAGTGATTTTCCACCACCACCAGAGGACTTCCCTGCACCTGATGAATTGCCACCATTGCCTCCAGAATTCAGCGATCAGTTTGAATCCATACACCCTCCTAGAGACATGCCTGCTGCAGGTAGCCTGGGATCTTCATCAAGAAACCGGCAGAGGTTCAACTTGAATCAGTATCTGCCCAATTTCTATCCCGTCGATATGTCTGAACCTCAGAAAACAGGCACTGGTGAGAATATGACTTGTAGAGAACCCTACACTCCTTACCCACCAGGGTATCCAAGAAACTTTGACGCCCCCACCGTAGAAAACATGCCCATGTCTGTGTACGCCGCCACAGCTTCCTGCTCTGATGTGTCAGCGTGCTGTGAAGTGGAGTCTGAGGTCATGATGAGTGACTATGAGAGTGGAGACGATGGCCACTTTGAAGAGGTGACGATTCCTCCACTCGATTCGCAACAGCACACAGAAGTCTGATGCTCAAACTCCCCCCAAGTGCCTGGACTTTAATGAACCTAAAGATTATACAATGATCTTCTGCATTGTTCCCTGCAGCAGTGCTCAAGCGCTTTTCTTTCGGTGAGCTACAATGGGCATGGCTGCACTGAATCCTGCGCCTCTTGACATGTTAGCCATTTCCAGTGTCCTACTGTAATTGGAGAAGGTTTATCTTGGCTGTGCCATTTCTGAACTTTTTTTTTTTTTTGTATTTACAATTGTCTGTGTTAAAATAATGAAACGAAAATCAGTCCCACCATCTTGTTAGCATGATTCATGTATTTATATAGATTTGATTATTTTAAATTTTCTGTCCTTTTTTTTTTTTGTAAATTTTATGTACAGATTTGATTTTTCATAGTTTTAACTCGATTTTCAAGATATTTTGTGCATTTGCTTTTAACTGTATTTTGGTGGTGTTAGTGTCATTACCTAGCACCCTGATCGTTTAATATAACCAGGGTTTCCCTGTATGTCCTTTTTCACTGAAGTTTGACATTTCATTAATACATTTCAATGTAGTCATTCATTTCTAGCTGTACATAAGATGAAAAAAAAATCAGATCCATGACATGTCTTAAATGGGTTGCTGTATTTTAGAATTATAAACATTTTTCATTATTGGAAAGTGTAATGGGGACCTTTTGCACACCTGTTTAGAACCAAAACCATCATGACACAGTTTTTATAGTGTCTGTATATTTGTGATGCAATGGTCTTGTAAAGGTTTTTACTGAACACTACCATTAGCCAGTCTTTCTTACTGACAATAAATTATTAATAAAATATTTCAGCTTTACTGCCTGTTTTTCTTCCATATTTATACTTCTGTTCATGATTCAGTGAATGAATTTTTAAAAAGGATGGATGGATGGAAAGATGTATACAGAAACAGTTTTTTGTGATTTAATTTGAATGGTCTTTCCAGTTACCAAAACCAGGTGATACTTAACAGATGAAGCCACTAGGTGGCAGTCTGTGGCTACGAGATACTGCTCAGAACTCTTAGGTATAAAGGTAAACAAATTCAGCACTCATAATATTTTCTAACTAAAACTTCAAGAAAGAGTTCCATTATACATCTTTACTTTATCACTATTTATTGGCCATAGTCAATGCTTTTGTGGCTTTTCACCCATGATTTATATCAAAAACAGTCTTTATGAAGCATTTTATCTTTCTGTTATCAAAGAACATGTTCCATTTCTGTATGATTTACTGTGAAATCCAGAAACTATTTTCTCTGGGTTTTTATACAGTAAAATTCATCCATCCATCTAACAAATATTCAGTGTCTGCTATGTGCCAGCCATTGTGATATAAATTACAAAGGATGAAGTGTTTTTAGAACTTTAGAAAGATATTTTTTCCCTTTATGTAAATGCCTTCTTTATTTTACCAAATACACACACACTTTAAACATCAAAGAGATAAAATATGT
Source organism: Craseonycteris thonglongyai (assembly GCA_004027555.1). Lineage (NCBI taxonomy): Eukaryota > Metazoa > Chordata > Mammalia > Chiroptera > Craseonycteridae > Craseonycteris > Craseonycteris thonglongyai. The sequence continues at coordinate 58,709 of PVKE010002388.1, read as the reverse complement.
ATAACAACATCAAATTCATACACTCTAATCACAGCTCTTCAAGCTGTGTTTTCCTTTTATATTTTTAATTTATGTGTTTATTTCATGAGTCATTAATTTGGGGAATTGCCTGTTGACTCAGCATGATGTAAGAAGACCACATAACCTAAGAAACCTCCATTACTCTTGTGATCCTCATTAGTTATATCATAATTTTTTTATTAATCTGTATATAGTGGTTTCATTGTTTTGATGATACAAATATTTGCTGTTCAGTTCTTAGTGTATGATGTTTATTTGGATTTCCTTTGAAAATTTTTCTTCAACAGATGCCTCAATTTTTCTTACTTATTTTTTTAAATTTGTGACTCATTAATTAATGCATCCAAAAATATTTTTGGGTCACCTACCATGTATTATTACATGAACAGGCAAATTCCCAACCTTGGGTTTTACATGACAGGGGAAGGGGGATGACAGGAGGAGACAGCTAAATAAATAAAATACATAGCAGTGTATGGAGTGATGACTAAAGACAAAATTTGGTATTTGGGAAGAAATGTGTGTGATGGGTAGGGAATGGGAGGTTGAAATTTGGTAAAGGGGAATGCCATATGGCTATCTGGGAAATGAGCACTTGAGACAAGAATTATTACTACGAAGCAGGACCGGGCAAGACATTAATCATGGTCCATCGGTGAACCACAAGCAATTTTGGGATGACTGTCTGAATTAACAAAAAAGTATCATAGCAGATGCCACGTTATACCAGGGCCTGGCAGCCAGGCAGCAAAATATGCAGCTGCTAGAGGCAAGAATCCACTCTTCGTGATCAAGGCGAATGATTATGTACTTGAGCGAATGAAAGTAAATCGCTAGTTAACTGTGACACTTCCAAGAAAATCAGAAGCCCTTGCCCTGAGAAAGTGCCCAGGCCTGGCCTAACGGTCCTGAAATTGGAAAGTGGAGAAAAGGGAAGACAAGTGTGGTCTCCCATGGATTTATAAAATGCCTCTTAATATATGTTCATACTATACAAAAATCTTTACTATTATCTATGTCTTTTCTTTGAAGGATCTCAGTTCTTCTAGAGGAGAGACCTTCCATTCGACAATCCTGCTCTCTTCCCCTGTGAATTCATTCTATGAAAAATAAAGTCTGAACAGGAACCAGATCTTCCTCATACAATCAGCCTTAACTTAAATTTCACTTTCAATGACTTCATATAAATGTAACATTTTGGTCTGTGATCTATCAGACCTGGAAAACCATTCCACCCCCTCACCCCCACTGCCCCCAGTAGTTTTTAGTTGAGAGGTTCCCCTTAAGCTACAAGGTCCATTTCCACCCAGCCTGCTGGGTCTGGTCAGTAACTTTTTGAAGGTCTGTGAGGGTTACTTTTTTTTCTCCTTTGCAGACTAGCTTTGTGTGTACTTTCTGATTGCTCTTCATCAAAGGCATTAGGTTCAATTTCAATTTAGTGCACCAGCTGAGAGAAAGCGTTGTTTGTCAGAATATAATTTTCTCACTAGCAGTTTACTCCCTCTACTGCAAACAGAATGAACCACTTGAAAAATATGACAAGTTGTTTTTTGTTTGTTTGTTTTTTCCCAAGAAAACCTCTACTTCTGTGAATACTTAGGTAATTAATGCATTTGTCACTGTGCTGTTAGAATGTGTGGTCGTATAAGAGGCTACATTTTCTTTTTCTTTTTTTTTTAATTTTTTTTTTTTTAATGTTTTTGACAGAGAGAGAGATACAGAGACAGAGAGAGAACTGAACTGGGGGAGCTCCCAGTTCAGCATATGGGTCCGCACGGGCCGGGACCGGGATTCGATCCTTGCTCCCCGGCGCTGCAAAGTGAGCACTTAACCCACTGAGCCATCCCGGCTTCCCTACATTTTCAAATTATGCTAGATGGAGAGGAGAAAGAAAATGTGTTACACATTTGAATGAAAATGTTCTACCAAATACATCATGTAAAGAGCTAATGTGCAGGGTCTACATGGAAGAGATGATAAATAGGAGTTCAGTGATTCTAGACCAGAGCCATTATCCAATCATCTCAAGGGTAAAATGAAATTCTCAAAATGTCTGATGACTGTTGCTTCAATTCATTTTAATGTTTATGGATACTACCTAACAGTTTGAGGATAAGGGGAGAATATAGGGAGAGAAACAATTAGTCTATCTAGAGGGTGTATCAATGCCTGCAGGCCTGTGTCAAAGACTTGGAAACATTGTTCCATTTCGCCACATTTGTGATGTTAGCCCACCTACAAATTAGGATTACAAACACACTTTTAAATGCTCCTGTGGCTTCTGTTTTTTAATGTTTACCTTAAATGAGTATTTTTCTCTTCTTTCAAATGTAAGTTATACCTAAGAATAAATATTGAGTTAGGATAAACAAAATAAAATGTTATTTATAAAGCTTATTTAAAAGATTCCTCTAATTAAAATGAACATTCAAAAGGCAAAAAGGTTCTCCAACTAAAAGCTCTTCTTGGATTGGGATTGTTTTTAACATTATTAATAATAAACTCTAAAATGCTGAGTTTTTACTTCTCTGGGGGAATTTCACAATATTTCAACATAGCCTTGGGTCACTGATGACCACGGTCCTTACATTTCATTTGGGGGCCATAGTTTGGAATTATACCATGCTTGTGCAGATATCCTCACCCTGAGTGACAAGGCTAGGTTTGTTCTTTACCAGAACAAGAAGAAGAAGAGCATTGTGGAGGCTGTGTACCATGCTGTATTCTAGGAGCTTTAGCTACATAATCCTGCCAGCCATCCTGGGGGAGGGGGAGTAATCTGTTCTCATCATCCTCATTTTACAGAAGGGTAACTGAGGTATATGACCACAGTTACAAAACTGGCAAGTGGGAAAACCCCATTCCACCTTGGAGTCTGACCCCAGAGCCCACCCCCTTTCCTCAGGTAATGGTCCCTGATTGGATTGGACAGCAGTCTACCCCTTGCTTCGGTAGCTATGCAACCTTTCAGGTTCCATTGATTTCATGGATCAAAGCTCAGTCCATTCTAACTCTGTTGGCAGGAGGGCTATTGTTTAAAACCAGGGGCCCTTGGGGTACACTCTCAAACTCCCACACCTTCAGGCATCAGTGGCAGGTAGAGGCTGCAGCTTTTGAGCCACAGACCAAAGTTCAAAATTGTGCCCTGCCACTTATCGGCTATATGATATGGAACCAACTACTGGTACCAAACTACTCCCAGCTAACTCAGTTTCCTCTGCTGGAAAGGATGTGGACTAGTTAGTACCCACCGAAGTTTTGTAGAATCAATACTAGCAACCTGAATGACAGCAGTTCCTACTGAACATTCATTACTCTTCAAGCACATAGTGTCCATCCAGCGACCCCACCCATCAACCCCATTTTCCAGATCAGGAGACTGAGGCACCAAGAAGATAACTTCTGAAGGCCACTCTGCAGATCAGTGTTAAGACTGAAATTCAAAGCCCTGACTTTGGCCTTGAAGCTTCTTCCCACAGACCAAAACAGCCGTTTGAGTACAAAGTAGATCTAAAGGTTTTGTTGTTGCTACTGTTTTCTTCCTTCTTCCCATCCCAATGTTCAAATATGCATTTTAATTGTCTGTTATTTTTTAAATGTATCCTAAGAATGTTTAGTTTTAAGCGCCCCCACAGAACATGCTGTAATTCACAGAAGTTTCCTGAACGTTACTCCTGAAGAGTTTTGGTCATTTGAATACTTCTTGTTTCTACCAGTTCAGTATATTCAACACTAGAGACTTTACGTGATGTGGGTGCAATGAAGTCCAAAGGTGCTACTTTTGCTGTTCATTTATCCAAAACTTATCTCTGAGTATCGATGATAGCAAATGAATGCCAGAAGCATTATAAGTTTCCATTAGGTAAAGGATGAACAGGATCAAGTACCCTGCTTTTTAGGAGGACTAAGATGATCCAGGGTCACGTTCACAGCTTGTGCCCTCTCGTTCTCCCACCCTGCTTCATTTAACAAAATACAAATAACACTTTCAACTTCATTTTGGCTCCCAGTACTGGTTTACCTGAAGGTCAGGTGTCCTAGCTTGTTGTTCGTTCAATAAGAATGAATGTCCATTCATTCATTCATTCATTCTTTTATTCACTCAGTTCAAATCATTTTGTGGGTTGCATTAACAAATATTTGTTTAGTCTCTACACTTTGCTACACACTATGCATGTAAAAGTGTTATGTTTCTTTGTTACTTTCAGTTTTATATTCCACATGTAAGTTAAGTCATATGGTTCTTGATTTTTTCAGTCTAATTACGTTCTCTTAATATGATGATCTCAAGGTCCATCCATGTTGTCACAAATGGCTCTATTTCATCTTTTCTTATTGCTGAGTAATAGTTCATTGTGTAAATGTACCACAGCTTCTTAATCCAGTCATCTATCAAGGACACATTAGTTATTTCCACAACTTGGCCACCATGAACAGTGCTGCGATGAACACTGGGGTACATATATCTTTGCAAATTAAGGTTTTCAAGTTTTGGGGTAGATATCCAGAAGAGGGATTGCTGGGTCATATGGTAATTCTATTCTCAATTTTTTGAGGGACCTCCAACATAAACTCAGATACAGTCAATAGTTTAGTGGTTACTTGAGGGTAAGTGGGGAGGAGGATGGGGAAGTAGGGAGGAGGCATCAAATATATGGTGATGGAAAGAGAAATGACTCTGAGTGGTGAGCACATAATGCAAACCACAGACGATATAATGTAGAATTGTATGCCTGGAAACTATGTAATTTTTACCAACTAGTAAATTTAACAATAAAAAGAAAAAAAAATTTTTTAAGTACTCATGAGCAGTCCTGACCTTTGACTGATAAAAAATTTATAGATGTGGTCAAGGGTTGTGTGCTAAGAAGCAGTACATTTAATAAAAACTGAACTATGTATGATCTTTAGTGCTATCTTCTTTCATACCCTGAAAAGTAACTGCTGAAATAACAGTTACATGTTTGGAGTAACAGAAAGTAAATCAAAATCAGAAAGTCTTTCCAGTTACTTCCAAGTTTTCTATGTTAACTCGGAACTAAAGCGGTGTGATTCTCAGCCCTGCATATCTGTAGTACATCAGTGGTGACAATAGTTAGAGGCAAGATGGGGGTTATTTGTAAGTAATCTGCAGTTAAAGACACAATAACAAACAACTTCTTCTCTTAGATCACTGATGCTCTCATTCCTTCACAAAAGGAAATAGGTGCACAGAGTGAAATCTCACACCCATCAGTCAACACATATAATGGAGGCTGGCTGATGCGCCCTCCAAGTTGGAATGTTAAAGCAATGGAAGAGGTGGGAAGGGAACTCAGCCTGTGTCACTGTTAAACCACTTGTAAGCCATGAATTCATTTGCATTTGGTGACCTCCGTTTAACAAGCATCCTTCCCCAGGACACTTGGTGCGTGCATGCACACACAGCCATTTCGATGCCTCTTATTTATACAATTATGCTCCTGGGTTACTAGTATTCTGACTTAAGAAATTTCTCAGAAGTGCTCAGTAAATATTTGCTGTGCAATCCCTCACGGAATGCAGGCCGGACCCCGATACAAGCTGATGCAGACTCCCCTGGAGAAACGTGATTCCTGTTCAGATCAAGTGGACCTAGGGGGGTTAAGACGAGGTCCTAGTTTTGCCGAAAAGGAACCCCTGGCTTATATTCCATGTTACACGGAGAAAGAACCACACTGCTCAAATCTTTGACAAGTCCCTGTTGCTTTGGGCAGCAGACAAATTCCAAATGGTTGTGGGGATTTTTGCCTGCGTGTGTGATTGTTTGCATCGCATTTTGTCATCATTTTATTTGAGTATAGCAAACAATATTCAAATTTATTTTGATTGTAGCATCTTCTCCCCTAAATGACAGAAAAAGATAAGAGGCAACTTGGAGTATGTAGCTCCTGTGTTTGGTAATTTTTTGGAGGGGGCAAGTACATTTATGAAGAAATTAAGGAGGCAATTTCTCACCTTCACTGGCAAAGCAGGTCCATCTCTAGGACTCTGCGCTGACAACCCTGCACTTCCGTGTCACCCTTACTTCTTCCCCTGCACATTCGATAACAGCGCTCCCCTCTTTTTGAAAGAGCCACACATGCCTCTTTCTGTTTAGCCAAATCCTTACATATCCCTACAATTTGGGGACAGTTTCCTCAGCTTTTGTTTTTGTCTTTGTTTTTGTTTTCAGTTTTACATAGCTTTTCACCCCTTTCATCCTTGCTATTAGAAATATTGTTACAATGCCTACTTTGGAACTCAATCATGAATTCACCCGCACTTGTTTTTTCTGTTCTCAACTTGCCTCCCAAAGACCCGCCACGAGACATAGAGCAGGTGCCTAACACTGTAGCTTTCCCCGTGAGCTCAGCTGGGGAGGCCTCTCTGATTCAGAAAGGAAGACCCAGGACTCCCCGACCCTTCTTTGCTCACCAGTCCCAGTCCAGGCGGTCTGCTACAGCAGCACCTATTTTCCCTTCCACTGATTTCCAGCAGGATCCTGAGATGCATTAATTTTATAACCGTCACCAAACTGCTATGCATGTCAACAAGAGATTTAAATAGCCCTAATATTCCTTAAAATTTTATTTTCTTCTGTCAGAAATATTTTACTGGAAACTTTTCAAATAACAAATTTTAATGAATCGTAAAATATTATTTATTTTATGGCATATTAGCGTTAAAATTAAGATATGTGTCTATTTAGGGAAACTATGTATACCCTAAATAAAATTTAAATTCTTGAATTGCATTGTTTTATATCTTCCAGAGTTATGCACTATCTTCTTACAGCAAGCAAATAAATAAAATACATATTAACTAACCTAATAATGCAATATAAAAATTCTTTGAGTGAAAAATAGGTTTACTCCTTCTTGCTAGTGACTAGAGAAATAAATATAGTAAATGTCTCATGACTTGAGGATGACAAATGCATTAAAAATCCATTATTATGACAAATAGCATTTTTTTCTGATAAATTACAAGTTTCCAAACATGATGGAAGACATAATTTCATAGAAATTATGTTATCTTAAAGCCACCAGACAATAATGGATTTCCTTATTCTCTCACTTCATTCAACAAATAATCGTTGGTATCGACTATGTACGAGATGCTGTGCTCAGTACTGAGACTGCTTCACAGTCTAGTGTTGGGATTCCAGCAAGAAAACGGTGAGATGGAGTCCAGCACATGGTGAGTATCTGGATGAAGGACATGCAGCGCATGGAGTAGCCTGAGGGAGGAAAGTATAACCCAGACTTGGAGGATGAGCTCACGGTAATAGCAGAGCAATTCCAGGGAAGCAAATGGGGAGGAATGTTTCAGTAGAGGAACGTGTGGGAAAAGTAGGAGGACAAGACTAGTATGGTGTTAGAGGAACTAGAGAAAGTTAATGGGGTTGGACAGGGGAGCAGGTGTCTTGGGTGAGGGGAAGGATAGTTAGGAAAGGTCAAGGCTGGAAAGGTCAAGTTGTGGAAGGCCTTGGAAAATTTGTAGAATATGGCTTGATTCAAAGGAGCAATGGACATCCGTTGAAGGGATGCATGTATGTAGGTATGTATGTATTTGTTTATTTGCTTTTACTACAATGGAGTTTTATAGATAAATTGCACAACAGTTTTTGGTTTTTTAAATGTTGAAGGGAGTAACATGGAGGCCAGAGGGATTAACATTTAGAAAGCTGTGAAAGTAATTCCTGTAAAAGATAATGGTAGACTCAACCTGGTTAGGCACCCGAGGAATAGAGGGATAGTAGTAGATGAGAATAAACAGGATTTTATCTGTTTTGTACAAGAGACAGAGAAGATTTCAAGGCTTACCTCACACATTTCATATATACCTATACACACACACGCACATACAGGCACGCACACACACACATACATGCTCACACACATTGAAGGGGTTTCTCGTACATTGCTGAAAATTTTGCTTGAACATCCACTCATATCCCTTCCTACATTTTCTAGCGACTGTTAAGAAATAGCCCAGGGAAGAAATATCAAGAAAGTTGCTAAAGGCAACTTTTATTTTTCACTTACATGTGTACCTTAATTAGCATCCTACAGCGTAAACAATGATTAAATACTTGATTGGACCTTGAGTTGGAGACTCAAGCCACAAAATTTATACAGAGTTTTAGCAACTGCAGTTTAGTGTGACCTATAATTGCAGAGCTAGGGTAGAAATGACGTTTGTATCATTTTACATGGAAACTTTTGCCCCAAGTCATACATAGAAAAATAAAATATTTTAAAGGAATGCCAGAAGGCTAAAGTAATAGCTTAAGATATTGTTAACTTCCCACTCTGGTGTGTGTTTTCTCTAAATGAAGGTTAGTAATGTATTAATAAAGTTATAGACTTACTATTAAAATTTAGAGATAGGGAATCTATGTAATGACAGAAAAGGAATTTGAAAAAATAGCACTGTACTATAAAAAATAAAAATTTATAGCTTTTTGATCACTGTAAACTAGACAGTATGATCTTCAAACCTTCAAAGTTTATATATATAAATAGGTACTTAGACAGCAGTGAGGTTTTAGTAAGATAGGAAATATTTCTACAGCTTTAACATTGAAAGTTAGATTTTATAGTCCCCTAAGAAACTGTCAAAACAAATTTAAAAATCATTTCCGTTTATTTCTAGAAAATCTTTGGATTATGTAGACTGAACATCCTCTCTTTCTATCGCATGGTTTGAAATACTGGGTAGAATTTAAGGGCTGGCTACTTGAACACACAAAAACAAAGAAACTTCTCCAAGATGCTTAAACAAAGAATAAATTGAAATTCATGTTCTGAGACTATGAAAGGCCTGAGGAGCTTTGTCACTTAAAGGAACCAAGGGACTTGAGTTTTTGTCCCCATGGGGACCACGAGATGAAATATTAGTCTGCAGTGAAGCAGATATTGTGAACTGAGTTCTTTTACTCTCCCACATTTATAAACCCAGTACTCTCAAGTAGCCAGGCACAGGGTGAAAAAATGGACTAGAAGAAAAAAAGTCTGTCTAAGACTTAGAGAGACCACAGGGAAACTTGTCTCAGACTTGGATGAAGGCAAGACAAAAACTCAGAAATGTCTTCTCTGAATTTCTTAGTGGTCTGAGTATGACAATTCCATTATATGCATGATGAACTACCAAGTCAATAACTTTATATAAATATGGTCCCTATCATGTGATACCATGGCATGTTTGATAGAAGCAAATTCAAGAATCACATAAGTAAAATACCAAACCTATGCATAGAGGCTCATGAAACAACACAATACTGAAGATTAAGAAAAAAAATCTTTCAAATAACAAGAGAGAAAGCCATTGAAAGTATGGCAATGACATTGACAGCTGGCTTCCTATACGACAGTAGAAGCCAGAAGAAAGGTCTAGATACAATCTGAGAAATAAATTTAAAATGTCTAAGAAATAAATGCTGGGAAAATGGATACTGTCATCTTAAAATTCTATACTCAGCTAACCTGTCATTCAAAAGTGATGAAGTAAAAATATATTCATTTAAACAGGAACTGTAGTTTTACTAGTATTATCTCTGATGACGCTTTAGGTAGAAGGGAAAAAATGAAATGGACAGAGAAATACAGTAGACTTTTCATTACCTGAACTCAAGCAACCGGCAAAAGGTTGCTTAAGACTTTGCTGGTTGCTGGAGTTCTAGGTAACAGAGAGTCTACTTACATTGGCATCTACCAATCCCCATGAGTGCTGCTTAATTGAGAGTCTGTTGCAGTAAATTAAGATATTGCTAAGCAAGCACTGACATGAAAAATAGTAACAACGAATTGAGGGAATGACAATACTATGAACAGCAATAACACTTAAGAGAAAAATGATCAGTTATCAAAACGTTCTAAGATCCTTAGATGGTTTCGAAAGGGGAAGAGTTATTATTTCAAGGATGTTTGTTAAAATTTTAAGAATAAACTCTATACCAATGGAAATAGCTTCTAAAACTGGGAAGGAAAAACAGAAATAAAAACAGAAAAGAGAAGTGTAACACAATAAAGGTTGTGAGATAATAGAAAATGTGCGTGTGTCTATTGGTCTCCACCCCCCGTTACTGGCTCAGAGCTCCTGAAACCCTTGCAGTTTCCTGAGCGATAGGAGTGTCTTTTGTTCTGATAAGGTGAGTGAGGTGTTTGTTCTACATAGCCTAACACTGTATTATGGGGTAGAAGTCTTCTGGTAATTTTAAACTCATAGCATTTTGTAGCTTCCCTCTTTATTCCTAACAAGACTTTTTGCCTTAAAGACTGTCTTAATCCTTTTGGGAGGCTGTGACAAAAATATGATAAACTGGGTGGTTTATGAACAACAGAAGTAGACTTCTCAAAGTTCAGGAGAGTAAAGTATTGGCAGATTCAGTGTCTGGTGAGGACCTACTTTCTGGTTCATAGATGGCAGTCTTTGTTCTGTGTCCTCAAATAGTTGAAGGGATGAAAGAACTCCAAGGGCACTAATCCCATTCATGAGGGTACCACCCTCATGATCTCATCACTTCCCTAATAATATCCAGGGTTAGTTTTCAACATATGAAATTTGAGGGGATAAAAATATTTCACTTACAGAAAAATTAATTTTGTTAAGTATCAATATAGACATCATCAGTCTTTCCTTTGCTTTAAATGCATCTGACACATATCTTACATAATTTTTATTCTCAACTGTTCTGTTCCTCCTGCTTTAGTGTGTTTCATGTAACTAGTACAAAGCTTCTTAACTGACTCTTTCACTAGGGAGTTTCATTTGTTTACGATATATTCTGGTTTGACAGGACTGTTCTTTTTAGCACTTTAAAGATGTGCCAACTTGCTTTTGTCCATTATTATTTCAGTGTTATTTAGAATAACGAGCCTTCAAATATGCCCATGTTCTAATGGGCTAGCTAGACTAACCCCTCAACCCTGTGAAAATATTACATTACACAGCAGAAGTGGATTTCAGATTGGAAACAGGGGTGAAAGTTAGAGAGATATGAAGCTTGCGTGGGACTTGGCACACCATTGCTGGCTTAGAAGATGGAGGAAGGGGCCCTGGGTCAAGGAGCCAACTTCTAGAGATTTAGGATAACCTCAGTCCCACAACCACAAAGAACTGAATTGTGCCAACAGCTTGAATAACCTTGGAAGCAGATTCACTCCTAGAACTTCCAGAAAGGAACACAGCCTTCCTGATCACTTAATTTTGTGATTTTGTCCTTATAAGGCACAAAGGAAGGGCCCAGCTGAGCCACTCTCTACCTGGACTTCTGGATTGTATAACTGAGAGATGACAAATGAGTGTTATTTTAAGCCTCGAAATTAATTTAATTAAGGTAATTTGAAATGACAGTGAGAGAAAGATAATATAGTTTGTGATGAGAATTCAGCTGTTAGTTGGATGAATTGTTCTCCCGTATGTAATTTGTTGTTTTTCTCTTAACACTTTTTATCTTTGGCTTTCAGCTGCCAAGAATATGGAGTAATCATTCATTGCTGGTGGGAGTGCAAGCTGGTGCAGCCACTTTGGAAGACATTTTGGAGATTTCTTATAAAACTAAACATACTCTTGCTATATGATCTAGCAATCAGTCCACTTTGTCTTTACCCAAAGGAGTTGAAAACTCACGTCCTCGTAAAAACCTGCACATAAACATTTATAGCAACTTTATTCATAATTGCTCAAACTTGGAAGCAACAAAGATGTCCTTCAGTGGGTAAGTAGATAAGTAGACCGTGGTACAATCCAGACAATGGATTATTATTCGGTGCTAAAAACAAATGAGCTATAAGGATGGATACATGTCATTATACAATTGTCCAAACACATAGAAGGTGCATCAGGAGCAAACCTAATGTAAACTATGACTTTAAATGATGTGTTGATATAAGGTCAGAGATTGTAATGAAGATACTGTTATGATGTGGAAGGTAATCATGAGGGAGGCTGTGCATGTTGGAATGGAGGTGGGGGGTGTGAGTAGATTTGAAATATCTGTATTTTTCTTCAATTTTGCTGTGAGCTTAGAACTGCTCAATAAACTAAAAGTTATTAGCTAAAAACACTATTATTCAATTTATTTAATCTATTAACTTCCCAATTTCTTCCTCAGTGCTCTCTTCTGTGTGGAATCTCCATTTCACCTCTGTGTCTCATCTGTACATCCACAGTGCATGCCACCATTCCAGATAAGGACTACGTGTTGAGCATAGTACCAAGAATTTAGAATATTTACGGAACAACTACATTAATGAGTGAAAGGGAATTGATTTTACTCTAAGACTTTACCATTAAGGCTTGGATATAGGAAAGCTATAAAAGGAAAAAAAAGTAGAAGCGAGGGTACAGGTGGATTTATTTACTTCCTTGATAAGTGCCATTCTTTGGCTAGTTCCATATTGAGGTTGTAGAATTGGTGGACACTTGCAAAGGTCGCATGAAATTACTTTTAAAAGCTACAGGAGGAGTATGTGCCAAACGTAAGCTTGGATGTTTGCAGGGAGAGCTTGGCAGGTTTGGTGGCTAAAGGTATTTAAGATCCGTACTGTTAGGGGAAGAAATCTGCGCGAGAACTCCAGAGGGTGGCTATAGAAGCAAGGTTGTGGCTACCTTGAAACTATTCAGTCCTCGGCATTTGAAAGCTAAACGGAAAGTTTATAGTTGCTCTGAATGCGCCTTCCCCGTGCCTTCTTCTGTCGTTTCAAGCCGGCGCTGTCTTCCACTCGCATTCTGATTTCCCCGGGGGAAGCCCACGGAGGCTGTACAGAAGCTAAGAGCAAGAACTCTGAAGGAAAGCTTTGAAGAAATGTCAAAATCAAAGTAGGTTGGGAAAGACCATCAAAATTACGGACGGCTTTTGCAATGTGTGGGGTGGAGGTGGAGGGAGCTGGGAAAACGATGTCTGTTTCGTGAATGGTGTGATACCGACGGAAAATATTCCTTGTTTGTTTGTTTTTTCATTTCTTACGCTCTATGACGGGGATGAGTTAGATACTCTTTGAACCCCGCACCCCCAATTCCCAGATGAGGATAGTGGGGCTCGTGACGAGCCTCAGTCCGAGGTGCGGATGGAGCGCATGCGGTGTGACTGTGCTCGGTAACAGGTCCCTCGGAGGAAACACGATGAACGGCATCGCGACCTTCGCTACAAAGGCTTCTCCGGGCTCGCTGCCCACTTGGGGCGCAGGCGGCGGGGCCCGGGCTTCCCGCACGGGGGCGCTGTCGGCCCGTGGGGAGGGGTTCGGGCAGCGCTCCCCGAAATCCAAGGAGCCAGAAGGCTGACGCCAGGTGTCCCGCGGCAGGAGATGCAGGTGCGGAGTCCTGCCGCGGGGAGGCGGTGGAGCCAGCAGGGCGGCTGCGAAGGAGCGCGGAGAATGCGGGGCGGCCCCGGGAGCGCCCGGAGGAGCCGCCGCAGCGGGACCGCGCCGCGCTCGGGCGCCTGGCTGCGACCGCGGAGCCATGGCCGCACGCCCGTGGGGCGCGCCGGGCGGCCCCGGGACGGGCAACGGCAGCGCGCTGCTCAACGCCTCTCAGCAGGCGCCGGGCGGCGCGGGGGGCGCGCGGCCGCCGCCCTCGGGGCTGGCCTCCACGCTCGCCTTCATCCTCATCTTCACCATCGTGGTGGACATCCTGGGCAACGTGCTGGTCATCCTGTCCGTCTGTCGCAACAAGAAGCTGAGGAACACAGGTAGGGGCGCCCGGGGCCGGGCAGGCTGGACGGGCAGCCCCTAACTTTCCCCCCTGGCAGCCTGTGCCCTGTCTGGCCACCTTGTCCAGAACGCAGAGAAGTTCAACTCCTTTTCTTAAGAACAGGGGACTTGGAGTCATTTTCCTGATGGAGACGGAAGTCCGTCGGTTTACTTACCTTTACCTACCCATCAAAGATGGTTTTTTGTTTTGTGTTGCTTTGAATTGTTTTGTTATTTTTCTAAAACAGTAGGAACTTTTCAGTCCCTAAGGTGTGGAAAACTTGGGCAGAGTCAGGTTCTTTTTTATTTTAGGGGAAAACTCCTTTGCACAGTTTTCAATTCTGAGGTTTATTGTACTGAGAGACACGATACAGGTTGCAGAAAGTTAGTCAAGAAGTCCTTTCAAATCCAATGAGCCAACTGGCCGATTGCTTGGCTCCACATATTATATATTTGCCCAACTTTGTTAAAATATGAGAAAAGTTTTTAGGTTTATTGTCAGTAGTTTTAATTTTTGGTATACAATTTTAAAAGAACCATAAGCTTCCAAGTTAAGTTTACGTTTTTAAAAACAGAAATTGTAATAAAAAGTGTGTCGACATATAATATACTACTAAAACTGATTTTGTGCTTGAGATAAACTTGACTTTTACACCAGGCAATGAATTGCAATTGGTTGGTCCTGCGTGGGAGCCTGTGGACTAAATGTCCATAGAACACTGGATGTTCAGACCTCTAAATGATTAGATGCCTAGCTCTTTATTTGTACCCAAATTTATGGAAGTGGAGGTGGGAGTGGAAGTAACTTACATGATTGTCAAAAGCATTATCTTTGTCCTAACTGGGTAGTTAACCAAGGTTGTAATTTCAACAACCCCCACCCCCACCCCCTTTTTTTCTATACTGCTTGAGACTGCATAATTTGAGAATTTTTTAATAAGAATCTGGTAACATGAATTGAATTTGAGTTAGTCCATTGAATAAACTCACTTCCTAGATGACTGATTTAACCTGGAGAAATTGTGCCCTCAAAAAGAGGTTCCCAGAAGAAACTCCTTGACAAAAGTCTTAGTGATATCTTTTTATTTCTTTCTTTTTTTTTTCTTTCTTTTTTTTTCAGTCTGACACCAAAAACAAAAGAAACAAAAGCAAAAATTAACAACTAGGACTACATCAAACTAAAATGCTTCTGCACAGCAAAGGAAACCATCAACAAAATGAAAAGGCAACTTACTGAATGCGAGAAGATATTTGCAAATTATATGTCTGAGAAGGCGCTAATCTCCAAAATATCTAAAGAACTCATACAACTCCATAGCAATAAATAAATAAATAAAATCCAATTAAAAAAAGGATAGAAGATCTGAGTAGACATTTTGCCAAAGAAGAGACATAGGTGGCCATCAGGTATATGAAAAGATGCTCAAAATAATTATCAGGGAATTGCAGCTCAAAACCATACTGAGATACGCACCTCACCCCTGTTAAGAATGACTAATATCAAAAAAGTCAAGAAATAGCAAGTGTTGTCAAGGATGTAGGGAAAATGAAACCCTTGTGTCCTGTTGGTAGGAATGTAACTTGGTACAGCCCCTACGGAAAACTGTATGGAGGTTCTTTAGAAAATTAAAAATAGAACTACCATAGGACCCGGCAATTCCACTTCTGGGTACTTGTCCAAAAGAAATAAAAACACTAACTTCAAAAATTAACTTCACCTCCACATTCATTACAGCTTTATTTACAAGGACCAAGATATGGAAACAAGCTAAATGTGTATTGATAGGTGAATGGATAAAGAAATTGTAGTATATATAAAATGGTATATTGTTCAGCAGTAAACCATAACGAAATCTCGACATTTGTGCGAACATGGATGGTCCTCTAGGGTATTAGGCTAACTGAAGTAAGTCAGACAGGTAAAGACAAACAGTATATGATCTCTTTTATATGTGGAATTAATTAGTACATAAATACATACCAAGCTCATGGCGTGGGTGCCATTGTTACCCTCTTTACAAAGGAGCAACAAGGACCCAGATTGGCCATATCGATCAGAACGGGTGGAGCAGAGTTTAAGCCACAGAGCTTGGCCATAGAACTCACTCAAAGAAGATTTTTACATGTTATCTGGGCTCTTATGCTATCTTACAAAGTCATTCAAGCCAACAATATGACTGAAATACTCAGAATTTGGGGTTAGCTGGAGCTTGTGAGACTCTGAATGCAACCAGTCTCACTCTGAGTTTTGAGTTCTGAGCCTCTTGGGAACCTGGGAGAATGGGGAAAAAATGGTGTGGAAGGGACCAATGGAAGCTGTGCATATAACCTCAGAAATGTCAGGAGAGGGCTCAGGAGCAAGACATGATGGTAAACGGTGGATTTAGTATCAGGGATGGGATGAAAACAAGCATAAGTCCAGCAGACTCTGTGTTAACCGGAACTCAAGCAACCGGCACAGTTTCAAGCAACTGGCAAAATTTGCAGGTTGCTTGAGAGTGCTGGTTGCTTGAGTTCCAGGTAACAGAGAGTCTACTTATATTTATCCAGCATCTATCAATCCCCTTGGGTGCTGATGGACTGAGGGTCTACTGTATATGCAGCTGCTCATCAGTTGGGTGTACCTGTGTTGGGGACAAATGTATCAGATCCTGCAGGCAAATGTGGATGGAGGTGTACAGAGAATAAATCCAGAACCTGGACTCCAGAACTTCTGTACTAAATGAAACTGTGGATGTAGATCAGTCACAATGTCTCTGGACTGTTTTCCCATCAGCAAAATGATGGGGTTGGAAAGATCTGTGAGTCCCTTCCAATTTCAGTGTCCTTTGATTTACACACTTATTAGATATACTCTGAATTTGGAGATTATAATGCTATGAAATAAGGAGAATTGTATATGTATATAACAATGTTAAGATCTAGGAAAGTATGTCCTTATGAAAACATGCCTCACTTGTCCTAAACTATCTGGTTCACTTGTCATATAACTGCTGGAGAAAAATATCTCTTCACGACATCTGATTTCCCTGTTCTATTTCCCAAACAATGTTTACAAGTTTTAGAAATGTCTCCTAGAGTTTTTCTTAATTGAAAGAAAATGAAGTAACCAACTACATAGCATAATTTAAGTCTCTTTTGGTGGGACTCTGTCTGGTTGAGAAACAATGGATTGCTTCTCTAGGACATAATGTAGCTTCTTGTGAATGTGGGTAGGATGAGCTGCTGACACTGATGATGAGCTGGCTAGCAAGACCTGTGAGTGAGAAATCCCCTTGGGTGGGCTAACTTTCATGCCTCTGGGTGGTCCATGGGGAGAGACAGGCCCTCCTAGACCTGTAGATACCCCATCAACATGTTACCACTCAGGAAGAACAGCCTAAGTAGGCGGTCAGCCTGGCCATTCAGTCTGCCACAGTACGCATGTAAAGAACAGCAGGGTTCACAGGAGCCGGCGAGTCCCTCTCACTTAGGTGTTCAAAGGCGGCTGGAAGATTAGCCCTTCACCAGAGTTTAAGTGTTTCTGAAATAAAGAGTCGGACCAGCTGTCCCCTGGTATTAATTTAGGATGGCTGCATTAAGGTCATAAATACAGCTAGCCACATGGTTTACTGGTGATTTAAAAACCAGTGCACTGTGGGATCTTTACATCCAAAAACATTTTTAAAAATTAAATTGAATATCTATTAATGAACCAATGCCTAAATCCCCAAAGAAAAAGAAAAACAAAGCATTTTGGACAATACTTTTGAATCATTTTAGCCTTTCATGAATTTTCTTTTTTCATAAAAATTTATTTTGCATCTTATATTCTCTTCTCACTTTAAATGATGCTTTTCTATGATGTACTTAATATCCATCGACTTCAGATACTGGATAAATAAAATTATAACAAAGGTTTAACTTCATTGGAACAGAGATAAACAGAATCCCTCAACAATCTGTTCCGGTGTCTTAATTGTAAATCTAAACTGTTTATCATAAAACTTATGCCTCCTTTTATTGTTCTGGTTTATAATTGATTTTGCAAAAACTGCTGGACATCTTTTGGTGAACATTCCATTTAAAATTATGAGAATTTTATAGCACTCATATCAAAGCAACTTCAATAACTAAGGAATTTAAATTTTAAATCCTACAATTTCATTTTTTTAATTTATTAATTAATTGGTATTTGAAATATTTTTTCATCTTGTGAAAATTAAAGTAGAAAACTGGTAGAATTGCACTGTTTCACACTTTTCACAGGCAGCAAAATTGGTCTGATGTCTGTAAAGTAGAAAAATAACTTATTTTCTTGTTTAGAATGTCTAGTGGTTTGTACTGTCACACCCAGCATGATTTACAGTTTTCAAAGCACTTTCCCACATTTTATTTTATTTCTCTTGTAACAACCTCCTCAGGTAGATAAGAAAACTAAAACCCAAACACAGACAAGAGATCAGTGTTTATTTTCCCAGCATGCAACTCAGCATGGTACAGTGGAAGGAGCACAGAAACTAAAATCAGAAGATTCAGGCTGTGTTTTACACCTGCAATACCTTTACTTGTAATGTTTTTTGTTCACTTTCTCAATGTCTCTGAGCCTCAGTTTCTCCATCTGTCCAATGAGGCTACTTATCACACAGAGGTGCCCAGAAGATAAACTTAGTTTCTGCCAGCCATCCATTCAGATACCTAACACTTGGAGGTTATAAAATACTATACAAATAGTGGTCTTTATTATGGCCTTATTGGTATGCGTTTTATGATTAGTTCTCTTGGGTTTTTATTTTTTAAATACTCATTTCTTTTTAAATGTATTTTTAAAAGATTTTTATTAAAACATAGCTAATATACAACATTAGTTTCCAATGTACATCATATATACTCAACATTTATTTATATACCTAAAGAAGCAATCACCACGATAAGTTCAGAAACCATCTGACACTGTACCACACTGTTGCAATATTAGTGACTATATTACCTTTGCTATACATTACATCCCCATGGCTTCTTTGTTTTATACTTGGAAAGTTGAACCTCTTACTCACCTTCACCTTTAAAAAATTTTCAGTTACAGCTGACATTCAGTATTTCAGTGTACTGCATAGTGTTTAGACATTTATATAATTTAAGAAGTGATTGCCCTGACTAGTCTAGTACCCACCTGGCACTATACCTAGTTATTACCATATTGTTGACTGTATACCCTATGCTTTACTTTACAACCCTATGTCTATTTTGCAAATACCAGTTTGTATTTCTTAATCCATCTCATTGTTTTGATATAAATGTCAATTTTGTCTCATTTTTATTTTATTTTTTTTGTAAAAATCTGAATGTGGATTGTTTATTTATGGTAAGGCTCTATGCTAATCAATGTGTACAGTAAAACTACTAGTGTGAAGAAAGAGAAAGTTCCATTTTCTTTATCCAGTCAGGGCCAGACTTCCTGAGCTAGCCATGATCAGACGCTGCCCTCTTGCTTCTCTCCTGCAGTAGGGAATTCAAGAGGTGGTTGCTAAGTCCCAGTCAGTGTATGGGAGCCAAGAGAGTCTTTCTTGATACACATGAAATACTGAATAGGCTCACCTGGCTGTTTGCTTCCATCAGGTTAGGAGTGCGGGATACAGGGACTCTTAGTCTTACTGTTATATTTACCATCATTCTGCCCATAGAGATTCTTTCTGCCCTATATTCAGTGTGATTCAGACTTTTCAGATTCATATTTTGGTTCAACTGGCAGCTTTTTTTTCTTTTCTTTATTACAGTGGAACTCTTCAGTGGGACATTAGCACATACCAGTTTGTGATAGCAGCCAAGGTGTCCATTCCTTTTTTAAATTTTTTAAATTTTTATTTTTGGTGTATGTTTATGATTTTTTGCAGTCTGGCCACTGCAGTCCTGCATTAGAGTGTTCAGTGTGATATTTTATAAGTATTTTTTGATATATGCAAGAGATCAAGTGTCTACACTCCAAACTTATATTCATTTAATTGAAAAATATAATATTTCAGCTACAAAAGTAGCCATAAACATGAAAAATCTTGTAAATAACTTATAGTACATAAAATTTGAAGTGTTTCTAAATAGTGATGTCAAGAAACAACTGAAAATGTTAGTAGATTCAGGAGAAATAATGAGGCTAAATTTTTTTGAAGTAGTAGAAAATTTCTATGAAACCAGTTTAGAATATATCAACGAGTTCAGTGTAGGAAACACTTGAGTACAGGTGGGTGCGACTAAGGAAGACACCTGAGTGGGAAGAAATACAGGACAGCCTGAATGAGCAACTCATTCTACATGCAAAAAAAAAAAGAAAAGAAACTGGTCTATTTGATCAGTGGACCCTCATAACAATCAATAATTGTGAGGCAGTTAGATATGTGGAATAATGAAAACATTTCTGTATCTGATAAATGGGTAAATATTTTTTTCTGAAATGAGCAAAAAATGCCTAGACTTTCAAGACTTGTAATATTATAGGGTTTATTCTTTGTCTTCGAGGAAGTATTGCAACTGTTCGAAAAAATATTTTCTGTAATGAACAATATGTGGTCAAAAATCTAGATTAACTGTTGAGACAATGAGGGCTATGTGTTAGTTGTAAAACAAAACTGTCATGGAATGTAAGATGTTCCATGATAATGTGTTAAAAGACCAAAATTTACTGCATAAGATTACTTTATCAAAGAAATATTCATAATACGATCATTGTGAAATAGTCCCCCTCCACATCTATGTAAATTTTTGTATGAGTTCTGTCACTGAAGAATAATTGTTAGCTTAATATGTTCATGTAATAAAACTCTTGTTATTATATTACTTTTTCATGAATACAGAATAGTACATAAACCCACCCTTTTTTGTCATCCCAATATTCCTTTTTTTTTTAAATTGTTTTTGACAGAGAGAGAGAGAGAGAGTGATACAGAGACAGAGAGAGAACTAAACTGGGGGAACTCCCCAGTTCAGTACATGGGTCCGCAAGGGCCAGGGCTGGGACTCGATCTTCGGTCCCCAGGGCTGCAAAGCGAGCGCTTAACCCACTGAGCCATCCCGGCTTCCCCCCAATATCCCATTTTTGTCTCAAGGGAATATGAACCGTCTAGCTGGGACCCCTCACTCATCTGGAGTGGAGGATGTAATCTGCAGTGGAGATGTCCCTCCTGATTTTTAATAACACATGGTTGTGGGACCAACCACTTCTGCCTCTCTGCCCTTCTACCAGTCTCAAGATGGCGTCTTCTGTATGTCCCTAGTTGTAGGGCTTCAGTTGAGCTAGATTCGGTAAACTTTAATGACAATTATTCTGTAGTTTAGTTGTAATTTTGATGTGGTCATGAAAGGAGCAAATATAGCTACTTTATCATTTTGACGAGCAATTTTAATGTATTTTTTAAAGTAAGTAGACAGTGGTCAGAAATGGAGGATTTAGGATCTTTGTCTCTTTTGTGACATTGTGCAAGTTTCAAGTATTCTCTGATGCTCAGTTTTCCCTTATGTAATAAACACTATCTCTCCACAGCAAGTAGAGATGATATTCTAATTATTTCAATATTCAACCTCTGAGAGGCTATTTCAATATCCAGGTTGTTCCTAATTTAAAATGAATCAACTCTGGAAACTATAGTAACTTTTCAGGTAAGTATTTTACAACTCAAAAATTTATGACCTGAAACCTGTATAATTTTACTAACAATGTCCCCCCAATAAATTTAATTTAAAAAAGTTATGACCTAAATTCTTCAATCTGATAGTATTAGCACTGTTCACATTTTCCTCCTATAGCTCTCCATGATATTTGAAATTCTTGATTCAAGTGAGTTTTCTACTTTTTAATATATTTTATTGATTTTTTTCCGATTGTGTGCTTTAGTCATTATTTAAAGTTTTGTGAGTTTTTTTGTTTGTTTGTTTGTTTTTGGTTTGTGTACTACATTATTATGAAACCCTAAATTATCCAAATTTGCTGAAGTAATACCCAGAATCCCCTGGAACCTTTTGAACAATGCTTTAAGACTCCTAAGTATAAAATTGGATTTGGGTCTCATTTTTTGTCTCCTCCAGCTATTCATCTCCTGAGAAAGTAGAAATTTTCACTAGTAAGTTAATCATAGATAAGATAATGAGTGCTAATATTGCTAACTTTCAGAATCATTTTTCTCTTGGATATTAAAAGTTAACCAAAGATAAAATAGTCATAAATGAAACATCCTTCTTTTATTTCTTACTAACATTTGATGGTTCTGTTTAAAAAAAAAAATATATATATATATATATATATATATATATATACCTACTTTGAAAATATATGGCTGAGAAGTCATTTTAAATCTTCATAGAGTCTCTAAGAAAGAGCTTGTTCTACTCATTCTTTACCAGTATCTTTCAAAAATAACTAGAATATTTGAGGTGAATAGTAAGATTTTTAAAGGTGTCTTGAATTTCCCCACTTTGTTCTTATTAATAAGTATTTTTCAGTTGCTTACCTCACAGAAGTTCCCTGTCTTTCATTTAAAAAAAAAAAAAAGGTCTCTGTGTCTTTGTTTCTTTCACTTTTATATTCCACCTATAAGTGAGGTCATATGTTTCCTGCTTCTTTCAGTCTGACTTATTTCGCTTAATAAGACGGTCTCTAGGTCCATCCATGTTGCCAGAAATGACTGTAATTTATCATTTCTTATCGCTGAGTAGTATTCCATTGTGTAAATGTACCACATCTTCTGTATCCAGTCATCTATCAAAGGGCATTTTGGTTGTTTGGGAGTGGGCACTAGATATAAGGTGATGGAAGGGGAACTGATACTGAGTGATGGGCACATAATACGATGCATGAATGATGTTATGTGGACTTGTACATCTATAAACTATCTAATTGTTACCAACCAATGTAACCTCATCAAATTTAACAATAAATTAAAAAAAAAAAAAGCAAAGAAGAAAGAAAGGAAGGAAAGAAGAAAGGAATATCCCCTCAGGACTTTATAGGTTACCAAAAAGGCAATTCATGAATTGTTTTTAAAGATACGTTTGTGTATACTCAGAACTCATCATATCATCTACACCTTTTTGTAAAGATTGTTCCTTAACCAGCATATTAATTTTCTCAGCTTTCAATTATGCTTGATAATCAAGTTGAATTGTAATCTCAGGGTTCTATGTGACATCTCAAGAAATTTGAGTGTAATTTACTAATGCTGCAAATAAGGAATAAACTTCTATATTTTTTGGTTGAGGTGCTCTAAGATTTATTTTTCTACCAAGCTCTACTTGTACACTTTTGATACCACATTGAAGGAATTAGTTTAAAAATAAAAGAGACAAGAAAAGAAAAATTTACTTGTTATGGAGTATTTTTCAGGCTGTTGAGGGTGAATTTGGGTTGTTGAGCTTATGGCTTTAAAAGATGCTTATCTGCTTTGATATTGAGCATTTGGGGTACTTACTGAATATTTGTTTAAATAACTATCTGTTATACACCTACAGTAGAAACAGAATATAAAAGCACAGAAGATTTTTGTTGATTTGTCAAAATGCAAGATACAGTGTTAAGCATTGTTTCTACTTTCAAAGAGATTACTTTCTCTCATGGTACTTCTCTAATTTAAGTTCTTTAATTTTCAAATAAAAATAAGACATGAAATATAAAGGTATAAAATTATAAACATGTTTATATAGCAGAAAAATTTTGCAAAAGAAATTTTAATGTTGGGTGGTGAATGGGAGCTGGAGCTTAAAGTACATACATAGTCATGAGAATTTTTAAATGATGTTACCTCAGAATGAAAGAAATGTAGGTCATAAATAGGAAATATGACAGCTATTGCAAGCATGAGGCAGAATATATGAGAAAACATCAAAAGAAATAAGTCAGTAATAGAGATAACCCTTAGATAGCTATTTGAGAATAATACATTGGCCTCATATCTTTTGAAGAAAGTAACACAGCCCGAGAAAACACCTGTTGGGCACAGTTTAAGAACCAGTTTGTGGGGAAGCTGGGATGGCTCAGTGAGTTAAGCACTCACTTTGCAGCGCCGGGGACTGAGGATTGAATCCCGGCCCCAGCCCGTGCGGACCCATGTGCTGAACTGGGGAGTTCCCCCAGTTCAGTTCTCTCTCTGTCTCTGTCTCTGTCTCTCTCTCTCTCTCTCTGTCAAAAACAGTAAAATGAATAAGTAAATAAATCTTAAAAAAAGAACCAGTTTGCCAACTTCAATATTAAGAAATTGTCTCACATAGCTGTTATATGACAGATAATAAAAATTTCTAATTAATAATTAGTATTTTCTCTTATAATTTTAATAGATTTAAGAACACAAAACTCTCCTCTTTTGTGATCTTGTGCTAAAGGATAATGTGCCTTTATCCTTCATGCATTCATTCATTTTTTCTTTATTTGAATACCTATTGTGTGCCTCCAATGCACCAGTTCTAGAATAATATTAGAGCTTGGGACACACTTCTGTGGCAAGACACACACTTTACCAGTTAATTCATTTTTATTTTAAGATTTGGTTTAAATCTAAATTTTTACTTTTAAAAGTTTGTTTGCCATTTTTTAAAGAAAGTTTTAATTTTATTTGTAGCTTTTGTTACTTTACTTATTCTATTAGCTTACCATTCATTGCTTTTTCTAATTTGGGTTTGGAACAATCATATTCTCATGTGGGGTGTGTGTGTATATGTATTATATTTTATTATTAAATAAGTTTTCTAAAAATTTTATATTTTATATACTTATGTATAAAGAAGTTAAATATATAAAATTGTTCCATACATCATTTTATATAAAAACATGTTTTTATTTTTGGAAAATTAGTCCTATTATACACTTAATTGTGTGTGTGTGTGTGTGTGTGTGTGTTAGAGAGAGTGAGACAAAATGAGACAGAGAAAGAGAAGTATTGCCTGATTTTGCCATCCACTGGGTGTGACCTTGGCAAATTACTTAACATGTTTTATTTTCTCGCTTATTGACTTAGGACAATACTAGAGTTGTGAGGATTATATGGCTTGCTATACTGTACTTAAATTTTAATGTGCTTTAACTATAACATTCTGAGGAGCAGATAAATTTTTTGTTATTTAGTTTACTTGGTGTACAATTATGACACAGGTGTTTTTATTTTTAAGGCAGAGTACAACATTTAACACTGTTAGGCCTTTAACTCCCTAAGTACACCAAAAACAGTCAAATTTTGAACTTTTAAATATTACCTTCATGAGAATCTTATTTTATACTTTTATAGTGTTAACTTTTCTCATTTACTTAATTTAGTATATAAATAAGGCAATGTTATGATTGTACCATTTTTAATGACAATAATTTTCTTTTGGAATTTAGTAATTTAGAGCTCTTTAATTGCATACAGATGTTATTAAGTGCCATTCATTTATTTAAATTGGGACTTTACTGAGTCGTTCAAGATTGGGGAACATGTCTAAGGAAATAAAGACTACTTTCCCAAATAGAGTTAATATAGCTTTTTTGATTGCCTATTAATCTAGATAAAGTAATAGGTTTTTGTTTTTAAAGTTTCATTCTTCATTCGGTAAAATAAATAATAATACAGACCTTGGTAATTTGTGTTCAGCTGAAGGATGGAAGGCCAAATTAATCTGGCCATAACATAGATATTTATATATTACAAATGTCTCCCTAAACCACACTTCTGAGAAAAGAGTAACCAGATCAAGGAAATGAACAGAATTCTTAGCAGAATTTTACACCTTTAAAAACTGACTAAAAACTGGATTGGACCAACAGTGTTTTTATGTGTATTACCTTAAACTACGTAGAGTATTCTCGGTCCTCTTTACTGTGTATACACCATCTGTCTGTCCATGAACTATGTTTACGATATTAGGGAGTCATCACCAAATGAAAGTATAGGAGGACAGGGAATACACAACAAAAGAGAGACATTTGTAGAGACACAGTGAGCCAGAGAAAGAGGCCGCAGAGCCAGGAAGGCACCTGGGGTCAAGGAGTTGAGAAAGCAAAAGGGTTAGACGTAATCACACACTATGCATATAGGGTCGTCTATGGACAGGTGTTACATGAACAGGGCATTGTATTTCAGAGCCTTAAGGAGGATGAAGGCTGGGAGAAGGGGTCAGTAAGAATAGCACCAATGACTGGGGAGAAGTTTAAGCAATGTGGTGGGTGAAGAATCCAGACATTGTAGGGAGGTACATTACAAATGGGTGTGAAGGAAATACAGTGACAGCCTTGTTTGGAAAGTTTGATGGGAGAAAAAAGTGCTGATAGCCAAGGAGGTGGGGAGGTGTAAAAGGCGACTTATTTTCTGTAGAGAAATCCTGTAGAATTGCAGGCATCACAGTGGGAAGATGTTTTCTTGGCTGTGGCTGTCACCAGGAAGAGGAACTTTCTGTGAAACAGAACAAACAGTTGTCATCACAGTGGAAGAAGTAAGAAACACGTATTGAACTAAAGCCAGCCATGCTCTACGAACTCTCTTGAATCTTCACCATGACCATTAATACCTTTACTTAATACATATGAAGAGACTGGGGCCCTGGGAAGCTATGACTTACCCAGGGTCATTTAGCAAGTGGCTCAGGCAGGATTGGAATTCAGATGTACTTAGCTTTGAAACTTATGGTTTATACTACCTCTAATAATCTGAAAAGACAAGTTTCTCATATATAGTCCTCTGAAGTTGAAGAATGTAGGATGTTGCTTGTGTGCTCTGATGTACAAACTATAGCCTTTCACATTTCCTCACACTGCCAGAGAATATTCCTTAGTCTCCTTTAGTATCTCAGCGTTCCCCTGTCGT
This sequence comes from Craseonycteris thonglongyai, assembly GCA_004027555.1. NCBI lineage: Eukaryota > Metazoa > Chordata > Mammalia > Chiroptera > Craseonycteridae > Craseonycteris > Craseonycteris thonglongyai. Next base: position 32,200 of record PVKE010002388.1, on the reverse strand, counting down.
ACCATTTAATATGCACGTTGAATTTTTTTATCCTAACCAGGTTTATAATAGATTCTCCATTCAACTAAACTGCTTAGACCTGCTTAGATTTGCTGTGTACAGCAAAGAAAAAAATGTTTCCAAGTGTACCTGAAGTACATTTTTTTTCTCCTACTTAAACTGGTCTTTACCATTTAAATGTTAAAGTTCAGGAACAGTCAGGGTTTCTTTTTTTAATCTTTATGAACAGTTGGTCTCTAATCTTGCTTTCCACACAGTTGAAATCCAAGCTAAAATGAAAGAAGAAATGAATATTGGCCTTCTGAGAAAACCAACATTCTGGCAAATAAAAGCAAAAACAAACAACAACAAAAACAACAAAAAACATAAGAAACAAAAAACAACAACCCAAAACCTCCCAACTAATTTCTATATTTTTATGGGTGTAGTTTAGAGACTAACTGTGCATTATTTCATTCAGCGCCAGGCATGTGCTGTCAGGGAGAATTTAAAGCTTCACACCCACAGTCCTGGGCCTGAGGTAGTTCACAGTCTCTTAGAGGGAGACAGACTTCTATACTCACATATGGAGTCACGTGTTGGTTTGATGCTGGAAGCAAATCTACATATAGTAAGAATGAAAGGGTTGAAGAGCAATATCAAGAAGCATTTAGAGTCTGTAACATCTACCCAATAAAGTTTCTTTATTTGCTTTCTACCAAGAAGCTGGTGACTTCTTTAGAAACCACCCGACCTCATCTCAGAGATAAAGGTCTATCTTAGGTTGCCTAGAGACAGAAACCTGAGAGCAAGAAGGAACCTGGAGGAAGTGAAGGGAGCAGGCTAGGGAAGGAGAGAGACTCAAGCAAGGATGGGCTCTCAGGTGGCGTCTAGACTTGGTCTGGTCTATGAGGCTTAGGCATCTGAGCATCAATCCAACATCAGAGTTGCCTTCACTTGTGACAGGACAGTCAGCCTGTGTATAGCAGTGTCAGCTGGTCATCTTTATCTGTGCAATGAGGGCGATTTGCCAAAGAAGGATACAGCTGCAAACAAATGGAATCACCCAACATGCATTCAAATTTCAGGGATAAATTCTCCAGCCTGGCAAACGAGACCTGGGAAGGGCATGAGCAATAGCTACTGTTAGGCTTATGAGGCAGAGAGAATGTACGGAAGCAGCCTAAGGACTGAGCTTGCCAGAGTAACGGGCTACCATTGCCAGAATTTTGAAGAGAGCACACAGAAGGAAGTTAATTTTTTTCAGGTTCAATCATTGCTTAGATTTTATTATTACCAAATTAAGAACAAGATAGCTAGAGCTGTAGAAACATTGTTGATGAAAACTGTAAAGGCCCAAACTGTACACTGTTGGATAGGGAGATAGATTTCTCTGTAATTCACATAGCAGCGAAGTAATGCAAAAGTATTCATTCAAATGGAAGTCAGCATGAGACTTGCAAAGTGTGGGATTTTTTTTTTATTTTTTATTAAGAACTAAAATAACTGATAAAAGATAAGAATCTGGCCCAGGATAGGAAATTCTTGTACTCTTCCCTAAGATTTCACGGGGAAGCCAGGATGGCTCAGCGGGTTAAGCACTTGTTTTGAAGCCCTGGGCACCAAGGATCAAAACCTGGCCCCTCCTATGGGGACCCATATGCTGAACTGAGGTGCGCTTCCCATGTGGGAGGCCCCCAGTTTGGTCCTCAGCCCAGTTCAGACCCTGGCTCGAGGGAGTGTGCCTCCCATGCGGGAGGCCCCCAGCCCAGTTCCTGCTTTGTGTGGCCCCTGCCCACCTGCGTGGAATGAAACCATGTCGAAAACTGATGACGCACAACTATGGAGACTACTCTGGGCCTTCCCCTTTCTCTCTCTCTGTCTCTGTGTCTCTGACTCTGTCAAAAAAGTAAAATAAATCTTAAAAAAAAAAAAAGATTTCACTAGTTTATATGCCACAGTGCCTCCTGCCCTACTTGAGACTTCTGAGCATTAAGAGAAAATATGGCAGTGGCTTCACTTCCATCTACCAAATCATATGCAGATTTCCTTTGTGGACCAAGTAAACCAATAGCTATGCCATGAAGAAAATTCTGGGATTTGTAGTTTCAGCTTACCTGAACTGACACAAAACAAACCCACCACAGTCCACCCCTTGGGAACTTGGCATTGATACACTATATCTCTTTTAACTGTACTTCAGTTCCAGATAAAGGAAACATTACTATGACACTATGTCACATTATGAAACTATTCTTGTAAAATTGAAAACACACTAATCCTCTCCCCAAAAGACAATAATCTCTTTATTCATCTTTGCATGATTTTCACTATTATTCTAGTTGAATCACATTCCTCATTTGATATCTTGTAATGGAAATACTGAAATATACGGCTAACTACTAATACATATTAGATGACAGTGGAAATAGAAGAGCAAAAGAGACAAACAAACCTCCTCCCATATCTCTCTCCCTCACACACACACACACATACACACAGCAGATGTGATAAAGCTTTCAGCTGAGCTACCTACCTGATAGTCACATCTGCAGAGTCTATGGTTTATTTTTTGTCTCCAAAAACCTATGAAATGGGGTTACTTCAAAGAAAATTAAACTAATGATTTAATTAATGTAATTATTTGAAGATAAAAGAAGCATAATTGCTACAAAATAAATGGAGCAGAGGATTAACGCTATGAAAGAAATCTATGACATCATTTGTGATTTTATTTTTAAGCTTTTTGAAAAATAAATCTATATTAGGTCAGTCTGTCATTAAGTCATTCTGGGTGAAAAGGTACTGTTTGGATGACTAGTTAATTTATAGCTGAATTTCATATATTATACCTATTTTTAAAGTATTAAACATGTTGAGTTAAAATTTTATTAACATATGCCCATTTTGGAATTTAAATATTTCATTGATAATTAAAATTTATCTGTAGAAAAAACAAATTTGCTTTTATTGCTTTAACTTTGCCTAGAATAACCACTTTTCAAAGTTGTTTTTACGACAATTTATCCAAAAGTTCTAAATAAATGGCAAAAACCTTTCCTTTTTTAAGTCATGACTGCTCTTTTACTTTACTTCTTTGCAATACTTTTTTGGGAAAAGTAAAAATAATCAGATAGAAACTTCAAATACAAAGGCTATTTTATTTCAGATGTTGGGAGACGAACATTTAATTTACTTCATCAAGCATTTGAGCAAAAGTCTCAGCTGGGTGCTATTTAGAATACAAACATGAGGAAAACAATCTCAAGAGAAATATAGAAAAGTTAATTTTACAAATAAATATAATAAAAGGTAAAACATGATTATGCTACCTGGAATGTTCCTCCCCTCCTCTCTCTAGCTCACTTTCTTCCTTGCTGCCTCGTTTTTGTACTTATTCTTGTTGTACTTCTATTTAAATTTTGTTTGTTTTTCTAAGATCAAGAATCACAGGATACCTATCAGTTAATTCCTATTTCCCTAGTACTTATCATATGCACTAAATATATTTTTATTAAGCAAAATTTATTATAATTTAATTCAAATTAAAAGTGGTATAAATAAGGTGATATAGGAGCCATCAAAACAGGAAGCTCTTCCATACGGTTGGGCAAAGGGAATTTCTACTTTAGGTGCATGTGGGGAAATGGGTAGCATTTTTACAATTAGAAAAAGGAGTCCTTCAAGGCACCAAAAATATAAAATAAAATAAAAAATAGTAAGAAAAGTAAATGAGCTACTAAAATAAGAGTGTGCTTACTGGACATCTCAAAAAATTTGCCTAAGGTTTTTTATCTTTTAAAATGGGTCGAGTTATTATATTAATATTAAAAAATTATCACTTAATTTGCATACTTAGGGTTTAACTTTTGTACCTTCAATTTTTAATAAGCAAAAAGCTTCCCCACCACCACCACCTATTCCTTTGGAGTGCGGTGAGAGTGTTATAGAATTCCAAAATTTATTGAGCACTTATCATGTGACTGATATGGCTCAGCACTTGACACAGATTGCCTCATTCAATTCTCATCATACTCCTATAAAGAAGATATTGCCATTATCTCCATCTTTTTTATTTATTTATTTATTTATTTTTATTTTTTATTGTTTTTGACAGAGAGAGAGATAGAGAGAGAGAGAGAGATACAGAGACAGAGAGAGAACTTTCTCCATCTCATAGGAGACAGAAGTTTGGTGAGATAATGTCACTTGCCCCAGTTAAACAGCTAGTAAGTGGTCAAGCCAATATTCTGAGAGATGATGACAGACCCTTTTATCTTTTAACTATTATGTAATGGACAAGGATCCATTAGTCTCCAAGAACAGGAATTAGAGGCCCATTGGAGAGCCATTGAAGAACTAGAGAGAGGGAGAAGGCTGGGGTTTAAGGAAGTCAACGCTAGCTTGAGAGATAACAACATGGCATAAGGTTTCTCAGGTAATGCGGAAGAATCCAGAACAAAAGATGTGATAGGAGTAGACTGAACTCAAGATTTCTTTTTTTAAAGCACAAGAGAAACCAAACAGTTTGAAAGACAAGTTTTAAAGATGGCAACTCCTTCTTCTGGGGAGGTAGGAATTTGTGAAGAGTGAAATTGATTTAACAAGGGCAGCAAATGAGCTCCCTTCTGGTGAAAACTGCCTCCACTTTATTTATAACATGGTAGTAGCTGTAATTAATGTCAAGTTGTCCAAGTTGCAGAAACAGCTCTTTCTGAAGTAACTGTGAAAGAAAACGAATCCATGAAAACCTGATATTAACCTGCATTTTCTAAACCTTTCTGTTTTAGGAAATATATTTGTAGTGAGCCTTGCTGTGGCAGACCTGGTGGTGGCTGTGTATCCATACCCCCTGGTGCTGACATCTATATTTAACAATGGATGGAACCTGGGATATCTGCACTGCCAAGTTAGTGCTTTCCTGATGGGCTTGAGTGTCATTGGCTCAATATTCAACATCACTGGGATTGCCATTAACCGCTACTGTTACATCTGCCACAGTCTTAAGTATGACAAGCTGTACAGTAACAAGAATTCTCTCTGCTATGTGTTCCTGATATGGATGTTGACAATTATTGCAATCATGCCCAACTTGCACGTTGGAACTCTACAGTATGACCCACGGATCTATTCCTGTACATTTGTACAGTCTGTCAGTTCTGCATACACGATAGCAGTTGTGGTTTTCCATTTCATAGTTCCTATGATCATAGTCATCTTCTGTTACCTACGAATATGGATCTTGGTTTTTAAGATCAAAAGGAGGGTGAAACCTGACAGCAAACCCAAACTGAAACCACAGGATTTCAGGAACTTTGTCACCATGTTTGTGGTTTTTGTACTTTTTGCCATTTGCTGGGCTCCTCTAAACTTTATTGGTCTCGCTGTGGCCTCAGACCCTAACCGCATGGTACCCAGGATCCCAGAGTGGCTGTTTGTGGCCAGTTACTATATGGCATATTTCAACAGTTGCCTTAATTCAGTTATATATGGAATACTGAATCAAAATTTCAGGAAGGAATACAGAAGAATTATAGCCTCCCTGTGTACAGCCAAGATGTTCTTTGTGGACAGCTCTAATGATGTTGCAGATAGGGTTAAATGCAAACCCTCTCCATTAATGACCAAGAATAACCGAATAAAGGTAGACTCTGTTTAAAAGGCAAAGCATCACTGCCATGATATGCACACTGTTCAACATCTTACTGATTTTCATGTTTGCTTCTCTCTTTGCAGATTCTAGAAAAACAGTGTGTTGAAAATATGTGTACTCTTAAGAGGTTACCTCTACTTTCTGAGCAAATGTGTTACCAACCATTTAATTTCTTATTAAGAGATAAGAATTTCTCTTATTATCCAGAAAAATACAGAACACATAGAAAGATACATGAGTATGTTAATTGAAGAGTATAAATCAGGGACAGAAGGGGGGAGGGGTAATTTTAAATAAAAATGTTGAATGCATTCAAGTGGAGAAAGTGTTCAAACCTTTTTTTTTTTTATTGCAAATGAGTGCCACAGATATAGTAATTACTTTTTCCCTCCACTTTAAAAAAATTTTTTGTTAAGCTGACCCCACATTCCAGTTTAAATGGATGGAAAACAATGGTATTCTCTCATTTTAAACGGTACATATGGTCAGCCTACTCTCACTGGGTTAAATTGAAGGTGTCAGTAGGCTGGCCATATGTATTGTTTGAAACGGGACACCATTGTTTTCTGTCCCATTTAAAATGGTACATCTGGTCAGCCTATTTGTAGTAGGAAAACGAACAATGTAGGTTGTTTGTTTGTTTTGATTAATAAATGAAACAAAATGGGGTAAGTGTGATGAATGACTTATTACACAGTGAAAGGCTGAAAACAAATTGGTGACTGACTTACTCAAAAAGAACAGAAACAACCACTATAGAGTTTTCATCGGCAGTATTAACATTGGGTAGCAAGAGTCATGATAATAAATGTTGGTCATTTTCCATTAGAAGTTGCACATGAGCCAACTATACGACATGCCTCTTTTAGTTATCAATAACCATAATATTTTAAAGCAATAGCTACATATAAAACTCTATTCAACTTTATTAACCATGTGGCTTATTACTGTTTTGTCACTGAAGATCATTTTTATTCATGTCACTGACAAGCTGTTTCAGATTGATTTCTGTTAATTTATTAAATCATCTAATCAGTTTAGTTAAAATGGCAAAAAATCTAAGAGCTATATATTCTTAGATATAGTGTTGAATGTTTTCTAGATTGATAATTTATTTGGGCAAGTAAATATCTAAGCCAGATAGTTTTTTTCTTTATAGATATCTCAAAACAATATTCTTTAATAATTCATTTTTGTATTTGATTGTCCTAATAATACTGAAAGTCTAGGAGAAGAAAAAACTTCATGGGTAAATTATGGTTTCATAAACTATGGCTCTAGTTTACCCCCAAATAGGTATTTGGGACTATTCTAAGGTTTATTACATCGAGTACTTTGCAGAAAATTAGAGCCATTGTTTTCTTGTATTTTAAAGTTCTATAACGAAACTACCACATGCTAGAACGTGTTGGTAATTTGCAACTCTATACATAAGAAAAAGGTGATCTGGATATATTTTTTAAATATATCTATACCTGTATAATCAGAGTCTCCTTGGAAACATCTAGGATTGATTAGTTAAAATGTTCCTCTGATGATTCTTTTTATCGAGAATATTTGAAAAACACTAAATTATGGTGTGTGGTGATGATGGTGATGGGGATGGTGATGGTAATGTGAATATGTTTATGTATTAAGTTATCTCTAAAACTTTACCTATGAAGTCACTTATGCATAGAAATTTTAGTCAGAACCAACATTAAACAGTGGAGATAATTTTTAAGCTAACATTCCAAATTGTAGATAACTGAACCTTAAAAAAATTAACTGAACTTTTAAAAAAGTGTATTACACTTTTTTTTGGATACTGAGGATGAATTACTGTGTTGCTAACTATATGTACTATGATTGCTTTTTAGAAAATGTTATTTCTTAATTTATACAATAACAAAAACAGTGAATAGAAATGATGAACTTTAAAAATTGTCTGCCAAGGAGAGTATCTCCCCTGAAAATCAAGTATGTAACTTTAAAGTCTTGAAATGTTTTTCTTCACTATCATCAGAATATTAGCTACTTAAAATATTGACAATGGAAAAGCAACTCATAAAGACCAAAGTAGAAGGCCCAGATTTTCTCAGATGGGATCTCATTGTAGATAACCTGTAAGCATTCAAAATATCATCATCCGTTTCCTCACTGTAATGTAATATTAATAAGGAGAAAGTCCTTAACAAATTTCTTTTCTCCTGAAAAACAAATATATAATCAACTGTGCCTGGTTTTGCAGAGTGTTAGATTACTTTGTGTAAACTGTTTAGACTGTTTGGAAGATTAATTCTTTCAAGACTACTAGATTACTAGTAGTAAAATGATTGTTGCATGGTACCAATTGATTCTTGAATAGCATTGCCAGAGATGTGTTGCACTATTCAAGAAGGCAAGCTCTTTCATGAAGTCTACCAAGTTGTGTTAAATCAGCTATAAATATCTGTTAAGGTTAATCTCTTTAATCTATCAGAACTACTTACTTACCAATGTAATAATATATGCTGCTGTCTTTCGAAATACTAGTGGTAATGTGAGGGTTGGCAATAAAAAGAAATAAGATTTGGAGTGGCACATTGACACATTTTATGAATATTTATACTTGCTATAGCTTGGATTTCACTGCCTAAGCTGGAAGCTTTGTGAGGCTGAACACAGTACCTGTATTATAACTTGGGGGGAAACGTGCCTTTTTAAAAAAGCACTTGGTGGAATCTGAGACTCTAGATAGGCAAGTCTATACAATATCATTTGAATTGGAATAGGGAACGTAAAACATCTCCCATTGTCTTTTCTAAAATCTATTGCTAGCATTACGTATTAATAATTTAGGTACCTACACTAATACCCACTTGGAGTGGAGAGACCAAAGAATTTGACCATTCTAATTTTCATAAATCATTTGAATATTATCGCTGGATGGAAAATTTCAATCATGTAGGATTCTTTTTTGCCCTCAGTGAATGTCAGTTTTATATATGTTATTGCATTTCTTGTACCTCTTGCAACAGATTAGTTTGGGATATATTGATGATACCTCATTATATAAGCTTTATAATCATGCAAATATGATTATTTTTGTTTAAAACTAAAGAATTAATAGGTATTATAGATTGGGGAGAGGGCAAGAATAATTTCAGTTTGCCTACTCTATTGCAGGTTTTTATTACTAAGGATTTGTGTGTGTAACTCATTTATGTTTGTAAACATTACTTATTTTTGCCAAAGCAGCAGAACTACTTGATTTTAAGTGTTCTGGGAAATAATATGACAGAATAATCAACCTTGGGTATTAAATCCATAATTAATCTTTGAGTACACACATTCAACTTGAATGTAATATCATGAATAATAATTTTGACCATCTTTGGGGGACTGCTTCTGATGCATAATCAAATATTCACAGTGAATAAGCAAACACATCTGGAATATAGTAGGTACATTTCAAGTCAGTTTAAATTACTAAATTATTACATTTGAAAATTACCTGAGTAGGTTTTTCTTTTTAAATTATAATTTTCACAACTTTCACCCTTCCTTTTACTCTTCTCTACTTTTATGCTTGAAAATAATCTCATTTTATAAAATTATTTTGTACTGTACAAAATGTGCTATATTCTCTACAATGGTAACACCACCTTTGTTATATTGATTAGAACTTTTATAAATCTGAAACTGTGTGTTAGTGATAATTTAGAGAACAAATCAAAGTGATTTTAGCTGTGTTCAATATTTATGTGGCTGATAAGGGAGTAATTACTTTAGCAAAGATCATTTGGAACACCAAAGAGTGAATGCAAACTAAATTTGTAAAATATAGAAAAAGACCAAAATGGAGAGATTTACTGAAAATCATAGTGTACATATAATGCAACAATAAATGCAAAATTAGTAACAAGTGTGTACCAAGAGATTGGTAATTGTAATATTTAGAGGGGAGTGATCTAAACTGCTATGCCATGTTCCTGAAAGGTTGGGACATGTCCTAATTAGGTTCAGCCTATGTTTGTCTACATCCAGGAGGATAATGGAATCAAATGGACAATCACTTGGTTTTACAGTGGCAAAGGGAACTGTAAATTCAACTATGGGACAACAATCATAAAGGAATACATAATGATGTTGGAATCATAAGCCATCTCTAGAAATGAAACATTTTAAATTAATAAGAACAATTATTTAGAATTTTTTGTTGTTGTTGTTAAAGAGTTTAGCATGAGAGAGAGTTGTGTATCGATGTTCATACATGCTTATTGTGTGTTTTAGCTGATTGGCCCCTTTCCATTTCATCTTTAATGTTTATGATCTTAAGAAACATGAAAAGCCTCTATAGCTTTGAAGAGTAAAAAGATTATTTAGATGTTCTCCAATGTTATTATTAATAATGAAATAATGTTTTGTCCCTAGGAAAGGATACCTTTATTACAAAGACACACTACTGTGTTCTGATTATAGGCGGTCTGTAATCAACAGACCCATTTCAGAACCAATTGGTTCTCATTGCTTTTAGACACTAGATTAAATACTGATCCTGTCTTTTCTTGTGGTAATCTGGTGCTCGTTGTAAACTCTGATAGTACTTTGCAGTGAGTGATGCAAGCACATCTGGTTTATTAACAAAGAGTGGAGAAAATAGTTGTGCTTGGAATAAAAAATAATAAATTGTACTTTCTATTTCTGTGACGTGTTCAATAAACCTCTGTGAAGTCTTGAGTACTGGTGCCTGCAAAGCTGTCATAACTTCATTGACTTTGTGACTATTGAGCTAGAGAATAAACATTTGTGTAGAGTGACCAGTTCAACATCATTAACTGCAAGCTATTCACCTGAGTTCTGACATTGTTTTATAAGTATACCTATTTTCTTCAGTTTGGGTATACATTTAAATAAAAGCCTTAGAAGACTTTTTTCACAAGACAATTTATTTTTATATTTTTGAAAATATAGTCCATGTTTTTTACTTTTGTTTATTCATGTCTGTACCTTGCATATTTGTTACTTTTGTTTATTTATGTCTGTACATTATTACTAATAAGAATGAATTTCAATGGAATATTTGCTTATATATATCTGTTCTAAGAAGTGATATATATGAAAGTACATACTATTTATATGTCAAAATGAGTATGATATTTTGTAACTATTTTCAAGTTGTTCAATTTGTTTTTCCTGTTATTTGTTGGGAATTAAATAAAATAAAAGGTGGTTAAGGATGGAGAGTGGTTTAATAATTATTTAAGATATAGATCTGTTAAAAGTCAATAGGTCTGTCCTTTTGGGGGGCATTTTTGTTAGCATAATTTAAACTACTTAGTTACTCATGTGTCGTGTACCATATATTTATATATTCTTACCTATCACTGAAGGGAACTAAATTTAATTGAACATTATCTACACCAGCTTGATATATGCAGCCCAAAAGCTGAATTCTATTCCAAACACACAAATTTACTACACTATGTAACAAGTATGTTTCTGTTAAAAAAAATTTTTGAAAACACTTCTTAGTATACCTATATGGGATGGATTCTTGTATTTTTTCTTGCAACCTTTTAGGGTGCAGTAAGGGGCGGGGAGACAACTTATATTATTCACCTGTGAATGACCATTTCAGAGAATCATTGAAGGGACCTTAGAGACTATGTTCAAGTCAAACCCTCATTGTAGAGTTAATGAAAATGAGATTCATTAAACACTATGTGTCTCACCAATGATCTACAAAGAGTTAGTGAGAGACCTGAGACTGAACCATGAGCTCCTGCGTTCACTAAACAGTTAGAAAATATTGGGCACCTGTTATTTTTCAGAAACTGCCAGGGAGTGGGGATAAAGTGATGAATGTGGTGTTGGCTGTCCAAAGAGCTTACTTACCGTGCCATTACAAGGGCAAGCTACCACATAATTAAAGTGCAGTGGGGCTGCTAACATCACAAACAGAGACAACTGGATGGAAGTCCACAATACATCTATGAGATAGTCTTTCCTTCCAAAAACCCAAGACTGGACCTGATTTAACTAGAAATGGTCATAAAATACAGGGAACAGGCATGTATTAACATCACAGCAGCCCATCAACAAAATTCCAACTATTCCCAAATCTACTGGCCCAAAAAACTGCTTTGTCTAACAAATGTTGGAAAGAAAAATGATGTAGCGCCAACCTAAAGATTAAAAGACACTTAAAAGATATATCAACTACTTGTAATAAATGGATTTGTTTGAGATAAAATTACTTAAAAAATTATGCAATACAAAGTTAAAATGCAAACAATGTGAAATATTGATAATATTGATAGTTTTTAAGGAGTGATAATAGTGTTTTGATTAAGTTAAAACAAAAACCTGTCTTTTAGAGATATATAATTAAGAATTTACACAAAAAATTATGATCCTGGGATTTGCTTTAGAATAAAGAAGTAAGGAGGTAGGTGGGAATAAAATTTACCTTGATATGCTTATTTTGTAAAGGGGTAATGATGAATACATGGGAATATATTAATTACATTTATTTCTTGCTTAATAACCTGTTAATTGTGTCTAAAAACTCTGCTGCTGCCTGAGAAGTAGTTAAATGAAGAAATAATTTCCAGTAGTTTTAATGGCAAAATTAAGTAATTCTACCCTACCCAAGATACCAAGGCTGTTCAAAGATTCATGTTAATTAAGACTATGTGAATCCAGTTCCAAATATAATTATCCATTTATTTAGCAATCTTGAACATGTTTCAGATTTATTAGTGTACTATTTATTATTGTAATTCTGCAACTAATGACTGCCTTTTGCTTCTCTCACTGTGAGTAAATCATGATAAAAATCCCTTGAATAGTGCTATTTTGGCACCCATACCCTACCATATAAATAACAACACAGTATTTATTAAGACTTTACTTAAAGCCTCTTGGCCTCAGTTATCAATAGAAATAAGCAATCCATTGGAGAACAAAAACAAAAATTTGAAGCTTTACCTTAACAAAAAACACTTCCTCTAGATCTTGTAATTCCATTTTAAGAGATCAACATGGCCTTTTTTTGTTAGTTTCTTCAGACATTTTTTGGAATAAGCATCAAATAAATCCAGTAAGTAATTACTGGAGTCTTATTTCACTACAAAAGAACACCTGTCATAGGCTCACATTAACATTGTATGAGCACATCCTCCTCTTAATTCCTACTTTCTTTAGCTGAAGCTTCACCAGCCATTCCATTCACAATTCTATTAGTTCTAACATAGAGAGGCAGTAATGCTCTATAATATCCAAGAAGAGATTATCAGCAGAGAGGACAATGGTTTTAAAGGAGTAATTTGGAGCTAGCGGTAGGTTGACCAGATGTACTGTTTAGAAAGGCACAGAACACAACAGTATTGTTTTGTTTCAATTGTTATGTAGGGTCAGCCTCATCTCACTAGGCTAATTCAAGGTGTCAGTATGCTGACCATACGTACCATTTGAAATGGAACAACACCGTTGTTTTCTGTTTTGTTTAAAATGGTACATCTGGTCAGCCTACTTTAAACCTTCTGGCTATTCTGGGAATGGGAAAGATGGCCATTAAGACAGGAATTCACCATCTTTCTGGAATTTGGGCATTTTGAAGAAACCTACTTTTCTTTCCATCAACACTTGTCTGTCAACCATTTGCACGTGAGAGGCCAACAACCAAAACCTGACTTTGGTAACAAATTCTCAGCATAAGATCAACTCTGCTGATACTTTGACCTCGGAATTTCAGGATCCAGAACTGTGAGCAAATAAATTTTTGTTCTTTAAGCATCCACTCTGTGTTGTTAAGGCAGCCCTAGGAAAATAACACAATCACCAAATGAACGCTTGGGCCAAGAAATGTTCTTTGTGCTCTAATAGGAAGGAGGTTATTGTTAGCCTAAGTGTCCTTGAAAAATAAGCTGAAGTGGGAGAGAGTTCCGAAGGGGAAAATAGTCTAATAAGACCCAGTTTCATGTCGATGGCTGAGTGGGTGGGCAGAAACCCTGAAATCATTACACAGGAAGTTGGGAGAAAAGAGTAGGTGGATGTATTGAATATTTATAGAGATCGGCACATATTTCTCAAAAGAAAATGTTAAGAGTGTATCAACTTATAGCCAAATCTTCTTATTTTCTTGTATGAAAATCATTTTATGCCACTCTCTAGAAGACAATACAGCAATGTCAACCTGACTTATTCTGGGATATGTATCAATCAGTACATTTTTTCACAAATAATCAACATGGTTTACTCCCCAGAGGTTTTCAAAGTAATTTGATCATACTACTCAGCTGCAGTTATTTCTATTACTAACATTTCAAGAAGTTCTCCGAGCCCTTTGTGAGATACAGTGAATTGATCACAAGTAAATTTACTAAAAAAAAGACAGAGAGCTTTCAAGAAAGGAACTTCCCTCAATGGTATTTTCTTTCTTGTTAAACTATAACTATGAAGCCATGAGACAGGTAAAATATTTTAGGTCAAAATGTTAAAGTAATTAGCACTCCAGGATCTGAGCTAGGTTTGCCTTGCCTTTGAGTTATTCCATTTCTTTTCTTCACTACTGTTTATGAATTTTTCTTATGTTCCTTCTCTAACGTTTTCCTTGTGTGAACTAGAGAATAGACAAAAGAAAACCTTCTTTCATCTTATAATTCAGAGATTTTTGTAAGAATGGCTACTAAAGTAATGACTACATGTCTAATCATTTTTGTTACTTACATGTTCCAAGTCTTTTAAAGAGATTACTTGATTTAGTTCTAATAATCTTTGTGAGATTGGTAGCAATGCTTTTTCCCTTACATGGACACGTAATCTAGTTTTCAGGGATAGCATCTCTTAAAATCCAGTCAAAAATAAACAAAATGCCAACTTTGTAGGCAGTAAGCAGGCTCTTTCCCTGCCAGCCAGAGCACCTTTTCACGTGTAATTCCTGTGACTCATGAAGACTGTTTATATGGTGTAGAAATCCACCCTCAGGCCATCCTGTCGGCACTACCACTCCAAAACATAGTTCCGGAGCTCCATCAGTCCCCTCGTGTCTTACTTGTCACCTGCTACCCCTTGTCCAATAGAGCCCGGTCCAAGAGAGGCAAGAAAGTTTCTGTCTTCCTTTCCTACAGTGTGTGGTTTCCAAGAGCCAGACGGAGGGGCATGAGGAGTATCTGCTGAGTGGGAATGGAGTTTCCTTGCAAAGTGATGCAATGTTCTAGAATTAGATTGTGGTGATAGTTGTCCAACATTGTGAGCATATTTAAAGACTCAAAATTGTATACTTTCAAAGAGTTAACATGGTGAATCTTATGTTATGTGATTTTTATCTGAACAACAAAAAATTTATATATCCCCTGAGGACTGGATAGAATTTGCTAATTTCTGCATAAGTACCAGATACTGAATTTGCACTTAGTTTGGACTGCTGTGACAAATTAGCATAGATTGAGTAGCTTAAACAAGTCCCATTTATTTCCCCTAGCTCTGGAGGCTGGGAAATGCAAGGTCAATGTGCTGACAGATCCAGTAACTGGTAAGGCCCACTTCCTGGGTTGCTTGCATCTGGCTATTTGCAGATGGTACATGTGGCAGAAAGCAGAGAGAAAAGGCAAGCTCTCTCATATTTTTATACGAGCACTAATTCCATTCATGAGGGCTCTACCTCATGCGATAATCACCTCCCAGAGGCTTTACCTCCTAATACATCACATTAGGGGGTTAGTATTTCAACATAAGAATTTCTAGGGGATGTTGGGATAGCTCAGCATTTGAGTACTTGTCACACAATCTTGAGATTCAAGGTTTGATTCCTGGCCTGGCCCCTGCAAACCCATATGCTGAACTGCAGCGCAACTGGTAACTGCCGGGATGGTTCAGTGGTGAAGGTTCTTGCCTCCCATCCAAGAAGACCCTGGTTTGGTTCCCGCCCTGTGTGGCCCCACAACCACCTGTGTGGGATAAAACCATATCATAACTAATGATGTATAACTATGGAGACTGCTCTGGCCCTCCCCACCCCTTCTCTCTGTGTCTCCCTCCCCCTTCTCTCTCCTTCTCTCAAACAATAAAATAAATCTTTAAAAAAGAAGAGAATTTCTAGGGGACAAAATATTCAGTCTATAGCAGGACTCTTAAAAGAAATTTTCTAAGGTGATAAGTTTGATTCTTTCTATTAATTCTTCTTCCCCAAACTTGGGCCAGTTGCAACATATACCTCAGTTTCAGAAGACATAAACTTTTCAGCTTTTCAAAATGGTCTGTTTCCGGCAGAGTGAACATAGGTACGATGTACTAAATTCTGGCTTGAATTTTTCTCAATTCAGCTAATATGGTGCACAGCTTGACCTTAGGTTTTCTGCTTTGTGCTGTGACTTTAACATTTCCACCAGGGTTCTTGGCAGTTAAGTAGAAGGTTAAAAAATAATTTAGGGTTGCCAGCTGGATGCCATTCTGAACTAGAACCCTCAGCTATATTAAGAAAGCAGCTGATTCCAGTTAAAGATTTTAATCTGTGATGATTTTGTTAGAGTTATTTAAAAAGATGGGCAGACATGTTGACAAATGTGAAAATGGTGATTTTTATTGTATTTGGGTGCTAACTCTTTAATGGACACATAGATAGGCATTCAAGTATCCTGATAAGAATGTATAGGGTAGGAAAGTCCAGAATGACAGATAAGAATAATGAACAATTGTTGGAAAACTGAGTTATTGAGTTTGGAGGACAAAATACCTGATTGAAGTGGTAATAGAGTTTTTTGAAAAAATTAAATTCTAGGCAGGGGAAGGCCTATCGTGGCTTCATGGTGCTCATGAATAAGATGTTACAAGGAGCAGATTTAAACCTCTGACATAATTACATGCAAAAAAGGTTAAAAATTTGTGCTGTAGTGGTTCATTTTACCTGTGAACTTGATGAGATCATGACACCCATGTATGTGGTCACACTTTATTCTAGCTGTTTTTATGTATAATTAACATTTAAATAAATAGGCAGAATAAAGCTGATCACCTCTCATCACGTGGGTAGTCCTTATCCTATTAGTTGAAAACCTTAATGGAAAAATGACGCTATCTCCCCCTCAAAGAGAGAATTCTGACAGCAGAATTTTGGAGTTGCCAACCTTTACAATTGCATGAGTCAATTCTTTTTTGAAAAGATTTATTTTTATTGTTTTTGACAGAGAGAGAGAGATACAGAGACAGAGAGAAGGGGAAGGGCCCAGAACAGTCTCCATGGTTGCACATAATTGGTTTTTCCACATAGTTTCATTCCACAGGTGGGCGCAGGGCTGCACAGGGCAGGAACTGGGCCAGGGTCTCACCCTGGTGAGAACCGAACCGGGGGAACTCCCCAGTTCAGCATATGGGTCCACATGGGCCAGGCCGGGATTCGATCCTCGGTCCCCAGGGCTGCAAAGTGAGCGTCTAACCCACTGAGCCATCCCCGCTTCCCCTGCATGAGTCAATTCTTTAGAAGAAATATTTCTCTCTTTCTCTCGACCCCTCCCCCATCTCTCTCATTATAGTAGTCAGTTTTCTCCAGAGAAATAGAAGCAAGAGGATCTCTCTCTCTCTCTCACCATCTTATCTCCATCTTCATACCATATATCTATATCTTCTATATTTATATCATCTATATCATCCATATCTATATATATCTATTAATATTAATATATCTATCAATATATCATCTATATCCATCATCTATCTATTATCCATCATCTATCTATAGCTATCATCTGTCTACATCTTATTGCTCTGTTTTCAGGTGTGTGTGTATATGCATTACTATATATTTATAAGATATTTTATTTTAAGGAATTGGCTCATGTAATTGTAGAGGCTTGCCAAGCCCCAAATCTGTAGGGTAGGTCAGTAAGCTGGAGACCAGGGAAGAACTGAAGTTGCAGTTCAAATCTGAAAGCTGTCTGCAGAAAAGCTAAAGAATTCCTTTTTCTTCAGAAAATTTGTCTTTATTCAAAAGCACTTCAACTGATTGGATGAGGCCCCACCACATTATGGAAAGTAGTTTGCTTTACTCAAAGTTCACTGATTGAAATGAACAAACTAAACAACAGACTCATAGATATAGAGAACAAATTGATGGCTGCCAGATTGGGGAAAGGGGGTTGGAGTGGGTGAAAGGAGTCAAAGGGACTAAGCAGTACAAACTGGCAGTTACAAATATAGCCACAGGAATGTAAAGTACAGCTTGGGACTATCCTCAATAATATTGTAATAACTATGAGTGGTGTCAGATGGGTAATAGATTTATTGGGATAATTGCTTAGTATGTTATATAAATGTCTAATCACTAAGTTGTACATCTGAAACTAATATAATATGGCATAAAAACTAATTTAAAAATTTAAAAATTATTTAAAAATAAATTAAATGTTAATTTTATGCAACTATACCCTAACAAAAACATTCAGACCAAATATCTGTGCATCTTGGCCTAGTTAAGTTGAAACAAAATTGATCATCATATATATCTGATTGGTCCTATTTCTGTATAGACCTCTGACTAATGCACTGACATCTTTGATTCCTGGCATTGTGTTTGAGAAGTTGAATAACAAAATCATTTTTCAAAATGAGGTTTATAAGTCTATAAATTTATAGTAGGGCTAATGAATTTATTATGGGGGCAGAAATAAAGTATATTCTCATTGCCTTTCAATATGTAAGGACACTAGGTATATAAGCTCCAGTTTTGTCTGCACCATTAACTGTGATCTCTTCATTCACTATTTATGGATTGTCTAACATGTGCCTGCCACAGAGATTACAGCAGAGAACAATGCAAACTCCTGCCTTCATAGAGTTACATTCTTATTTTTGCTGTGGTTTTACACATTGAAACAGATGTCTATTTTTCTTTCAAATGTGGTATGATCTGTAATAGTATTCTAACTTCTTTGGGAAAAAGTTATTTTTTTAACCTCCTTGAAAAAAAAACCTTTTATTCTCAAGAAAAAAAAAATAGTGCTGTTAGTTGACTAGATGACTGCTTGTCAGAATGAATTGCTTTCTCTGTCTTTCAGAAAAATCTGTGAGTATGGACAGGAGATAGAATACTTCTTCTACTTCTTAAGGGCCACCAAGTTTTGTAGGTATTTGCGTTGACTATATTAATTCAGTGATATGTCCCTAAAAAATGTTGGAGACAGCAAGTGCATGGCTAACATGGAGAGAAGGATTACTCGTGGAAATAGAGACCTGCCAAAGAGGTATCTTTGCTCTCTGTACTTAAGAATACATTTTCTCTATTAAATGAGAACTTCCTTGCCTTATTTAATGTTTCTTGTTTTTTGCCCCACCCTGTTAATGAATTTTAAGAAAACCTACTGTAAGATGCCCCTTGTATAATGACCCCTAATTTTCTAACCCAGCACATGAAGAAATCAATACAGGGGATGCCAGGTTAGCTCAGCGGTTGAGCGCTTGCCTCACAATCGTGAGGTCCAGGTTCCGTTCCTGAACCCAGCCAGTTCAATTCCATATGCTGAACTGTGGCACAACTGGTAACTGCTGGGATGGTGGCAAAGGTTCTCACCTCCCATGTGAGAGGCTCTCAGTTCAGTTCCCACCCCACATGGCCCCACATTCACCTGTGTGGAACAGAACTATGTCACAACTAATGATGTACAACTATGGAGACTGCTCTGGACCCTCCCCTCTTCTCTTTGTCTCTCTCGCTGTCTCTTTCTCTCTTTTACCTTCTCCCACAAACAATAAAATAAATCTAAAAAAAAAAATTCAATATACTGGTGACTTTCATGTATGAGATGACCCCCAATATTTGGTCTAACAATTTAGACAAAAGTGTTGTCTCACACACACACACACAACTACAGTGTATTTTTAAATAAGTAAAATAAATAAAGTGGTGCCTTCTGTTAGAAAAGCATGTTATTTTTAATCTCTTAATTGTGTTATTTGTCCATTGATATATAAATATTTATCTGTAATTATCATGACTTCAAACAGTAAATAAACATTTATTTACACTTCCTAGTGGTCAGGAATCTGCATGGTTTATCAGGATCCTCTGGTTGCAGGTCTCTCATGAGACTGACATCAAGGCCCTGGCCAGGCCAGCAGTCACCTCAAGGGCAGACTGAGGTGACAGGGAGCACTGCTTCTAAGCAGGTTCATGCAACTGCTGACAGGCCTCAGGCCCTCCCTGGCTAGTCTCCAGGCAAATCATTTTCTCTCCATGTGGTCTCTCCATCGAGCTTCCCCTAACAGGGGAGCTGGCTTGTCCCAGAGCGAGAGCTCTAAGAGTGTGTGCAAGAGGAATGCCCAAGATAAAAGACACCCTGTTTTTGTCGTATAATCTCAGAAGTGTCATCCATTAATTCTGCCATCCTCTATTCGTTGGAAATGGATCACTAGGGCTAGCCCATACTCTTCGGAGAGGAGACTACAGGAGAGAAGAGTTATTTGGGAGACTTTTTAAGACCTGACTGCCACATTTATTTTTATCTTCCCTGTTTCATAAGCTTTTCATTCTTGCCAATTCCTCCATATGAAATCTCTTCCTTCATCATCCCTTTCTTTCCATTTTAGGGCCAATGTCATGGTCTCCCTCCACATAAATAGATTATTTAACAATTCTCTTAATTCTACATGAACTCTCTCAAACCCCCCATTCTTCTCTGCTCATTAATATTCTTGAAACAGCACTGTATTCCTTTACTTTCTTGTTCACAAACCTTCAATGGCTCATTGATGCCTTCTTCTGATTGTGTTTCATATTCCTTCCCACTTGTAACATCCCTTCTAGCGGGGCCAAGAACTTCACTACATTCTGAACATGCTTCCTGGATGTCTGTTTGTCTTTGTTTAATCTTTCTTTCCAAATTCTACTCATTGCATTTCTCAGTAAAAACCTGTCATTTTGCTACTAACCCTCCCTAATCTTCTAGTTATTAATTCCTACAGTACAAGTGGTTTTGTGCAACATAATTTAACATGCATATATGTCTGACTGTTCATTCTAATTTCTCTGTTTCTGCTTTTATTCAACTAGGCTGAAATCTGTGTAATTTGTTTTATTTCTTTGCACTTACTACATAGAATAATGTTGAGCACATCATAAATTCTCAAATATTTGTGGCTTAAAGTGAAAAGTAGAGAGCTGCTTTTTCTAGCCCTGTGAGCTAAAGAAGAATTTAGAAAAAAATCAAAGAATGAGAGACAAAGTAACAACCAGATGAAGAAAAATATTGGGTCTCAGAAGGTAAGGAAACATAGGATTATTTTTAGTAATCTCAATTTTTTCTATTATCATTTCCCCTTTTGAGTCACTCTGTTTCAATGATAGAAACAGGGGATGATTTTTCAACAAGGAATGATTTTATTCCCACAAGTGGACATCTGGCAATGTCTGAACTCATTTTTGTTTTTCACAACTGAAGGTGAGGAAGACACTACAGGCACATAGTATGTAGAAGTCAAGGATACTACAAGGCACAAGACAGTTCTCTGCAACAAATAGTTATCTGGCCCCAAATGTCAAGAGTGTTGAGCTTGAGAATCCTACTTCATCCTGATCACAAGACCAATATAGCAAAGTCATTCTGAACCCAGATTTTGAAGCCATGCGTCTATAAATTCAAATCCCATCTCAGTCATTGACTAGCTGTTTGATGTTGGGTAAATTACTAATCCTCTAGGCTTATTCATGTTTATGTGAGCAGAATAGCAGATTTTACCAGTAAGTTTTAATGTGAGGATTAAAGGAGTTAATAATTGTAGAGTATTTAAGACAGTTTCTGGAATATAATATGACCAGGTAATGTGAAGTGTAACATTCTTTTTAGGAGTTTCATATCACATAAGTTGGATACACTGTCCATCCTATTCACCAGTCTCATCATCAAACAGAGAGCCTGGGCAGGATCTTGCTGGCAGAGTTCAGCCTTAATTGGCAGTATCAATCGCCATGGCTGGATGCCAGATTGTTGTCTTTCCCTTTGGTACCTGTGACCATCTGAAAGTTGAAAATCATGGCTAGTTTAATTCAGCTTTAATATGTCAACTGAACATGTCAGTGTTTCGCTGAGAGGATGTAATTTTACTAGATGAAACAGTCAGTCACCAGCTCTTCCAAATAAGAGCTGATGTGCTGGTGACTGTAAAGTCCTCATCAGCTTCCATTCAGTGATAGCCACCCATTGTCAGCCACACAGGTGGTCAGTTTCAGCACAATGGACACTTCGAGGTGCCCCAAACCACTAGGTTTATTAACAGGAACTATGCGGAATGAACACTGTCTTTTCTGAAAGAGATCATGTTTTGTGGATTTTTCCAGATTTTCAATTTACAAAATAAACTGTAATGTGTGTGTTTAAATCACTCATCGTGTTAACCTGGCATCTGAATGGCAAAAACACAGCAATAGGTGAATTGCCCCTGCACATACCGGAAACAGTATTTTCTCAATCATCGGTTTCACATTCAGATTTTACTTGGGAGTGGAATCACAGGAAAGTTGGGAGAATTGGATCTAAAAAGCATTGTAGACAACTTTCATCATCTAACATCATTTCATAAAAACTTCTGGGAATATCGTAGTCTTTCCTAATTTACCTTAAGTATAAACCCTCTGAAAGTACACAAAAACTGGCTTTAAGATTTCTTTTATTCTTTTTGACAAAGACAGAGAGACTGAGAGAAGGGGGAGGGCCCAGTGCAGTCTCCACAGCTGCACGCCATCTGCCCTCCATACAGTCTCATTCCACACAGGTCGGGGGAGGGGGGCAGCGCAGGGCAGAAACTTCCCACATGGGAAGCACAGCCCAGTTCAGCATATGGGTCCGCTTGGGCCGGGACTCAATCCTTGGTCCCCGGGGCTGCAAAGCAAGTGCTTAACTTGCTAAGCCACCTGGCTTCCCCATCAACTGACTTTGATTTGCTTTGTATTTGATTCTCCATGCTGACAGAGAGGATCGATAAACAAATTAATTATGCATAATTTATTTGCTACTTTGTCATCGATATCAGTTTTCCAGTGTCCTGTAGAAATATGCAAAGACTCCGGGAGCCGTTGAAAGCTTTACTTTTAGGGTCTCATTGTTTCATGATTATGTTAACAAGAGTTGTACTGTGTTGAGAATAATCAATAATTTAGGTCTCAGATAACAAAACATAATTTAAGGAAAAGTAGTAGTCCCATAAGAAAAGACTGTGATACAAATTGCTCTTAAGAAGTGACATTGGTTGATTACGAATGTTCAGGTTTAAAACTTGTCAGTTCGCAGTATTAATTAAAAATCCCTGCTTCCCTCAATGCTTCTCCATGATAAAAAGGTCTCGTTCATAGATAGGCCTTGATTGCAAGGTCTACAAGAAAACATTCTGTTCACAACAGTGTAACAAAAATAATGACATATATGAAATTTTAATAATACTAGCTTCAGATTTAAATTACAGTTATATATTTTATTCATGTTTTTTACATAAACAAAGTAAAATTAACACACACTAGTTTCAATATAATTGTATAATTTCTTAAATGCCAGTAAACGCAATGACTTATATTTGAGAATGAACTCTTAGCTGTGTTTAAACCATAAGGACATAAGTCTTCCTGGATAGTCTATTTTTCTAGTTCATAATTTTTCTCCTTTAAAGAAAAAAACTAAAAAATAATTCAATGTTATTTAATGTAAAACTCCAAAATTCTTATATTATTAAAAAAGAAGAAGAAAAATACAGACGTGTGATCAAAACTTCAAAAGGAAAAGAAAGGTAAAAATGAAATATTTCTTTTACTTCTAAATGTTCAGTTTCATTAAGCTGTAATCACTACTGAGAGTTTATTGTGGATTTTTAATACATTTTTTTTAAAGACTTATTTTTACTGTTTTTTGCCAAAGAGAGAGACAGAGAGAGACAGAGAGAAGGGGGAGGGCCCAGAGCAATCTCCACAGTTGACAGCATTAGTTTTTCCATATAGTTTCACTCCACAGGTGGGTGCAGGGCTTCACAAGGCCGAAAATGGGCCGGGGTCTCACCCTGGTGAGAACTGAACTGGGGGCACGCCCCAGTTCAGCATATGGGTCCACACAAGCCGGGCGGGATTTGATCCTCGGGCTTTGGGGCTGCAAAGCGAGTGCTTAACCCACTGAGTCATCCCAGCTTCCCATTAATACATTCTTATATGAACATAAGCTCTATGCTTTTAAAAAAGAACATGTGAATTCATATTACAACTATCATTAAATACCTGACCTGTCACTTGATTCATCTTCAAGGTCTTTTCCTAATACCACGTATAGAGTTACTGTATTCTTCAAGAAATAACTACATTTTTTCTTATATTGGTATCATAGATTTTTTGTTAACCACAACTCAAGCAACTGGCACTTAAGTTCCAGGTAACAGAGAGTCTACTTACATTTTTCTGATATCTATGAATACCCATGGGTATGAATTAACTGAGAGCCTACTGTATTCCATAGTTGTAAAGTG
This sequence comes from Craseonycteris thonglongyai, assembly GCA_004027555.1. Classification (NCBI taxonomy): domain Eukaryota; kingdom Metazoa; phylum Chordata; class Mammalia; order Chiroptera; family Craseonycteridae; genus Craseonycteris; species Craseonycteris thonglongyai. The sequence continues at coordinate 8,115 of PVKE010002388.1, read as the reverse complement.
GTACTATACAAACAACAAAAAAACTTTCTGGCTTTTACAATTGTTAAAAATAGTGTAATGATAGTACTTGAACCTAATTCTCCCCTAGGTATGAGTGTATATGTAGGATAAATGACTCATAATGAAAACATAAGAATTAAGTGGTACTTGTAGTCTTAAAGATAGTTTTAGCCAAAATATACACATGCCTATTTTATACCTTATGAATACTAGGTTTTGTTAATCTTTTCCATTTTTACCAATATTCTTTGTAAAAATCAGTTTAACATTAGGTTCTTATTTCTCTAACTTTACACAGACTCCTACCATATACTGGTTAGCCATTGTTATGCCTTTAAATTTTCTATTGACTTTTGCTTCCTTTTGATCTGTAGGAGTACTTAGTACTTCCCTTAACATTTTTCTGTCATGTGTTTCGAACTTAAGAAAAAGGTTGTTTTACTTGGTATGAGCTGAGTGTGATGTCTGTCATCCATACCTTTTGCTTTCAATTGCTTTAATCTTTATCTTTTCCCTGTGTGTTAGGACTTCAGATCCTTCCTGTCATCAATTTGCTTAGCAGCTATGATAATTCTTTTCTCTTTTTTTTTCTTTTTTAATTTATTAGCTTTCTAATTGCATTTTGTCCTTAATTTGCTTTTTTATCTCTCCAATATCCCTTTTGACCTATTTCGTCTTTGATTCTTTTTTTAAAAATTTGATTCCATGTTTGTTTTTTAAGATGCAAAACGTGTGTTGAGTATATAATTCTTTGCTCCTTTGTGTGTTTTCCCTTGAATGTGTTTCTAAGCTGTGTTTTTTACGTTATTCCTTCCAACAAAGCTTTTGCATGTTTGCTACAGGCAATGGATGCCCGGTCCTGCTAGGTCTTACATGCAGCAGCACGCACAGCAGAGACTGCTGGGAAGTTTTAAAAATCCCAGTGGTGGGGACCCGTCCAGACCTCAATCCTCAGGCCTGGTCAGTGCCTGAGCTCCCCGTGGGGACAGCCCACCTCTGTGCTGCTGGCTTGTTGGCTCCATGCGACCACAATTCTGTGTAAGTGAAATCTTGTGTCATTCCATCACAGCTTGCCTAGCTTTTTTTGTTGTAAGGGTGGGGACCATATTTTTTTCAAGTTCTCTGCATCAGTTAGCTGAAACAACATTTTATATTTTGGCAGTTTTTCTTTTTAATTTAGAATTTGTTCCTTTTAGTGCATGTTACATTCTCACAATCTCTGATATATACGTGCTCTGAAGTTTACTTCCATGTGTTCTATTACCTTTGTCTCAGCAATTAGTTTATTTGTTTTGTGTCTCTTGTTTGTGGTGATACCATCCTCAGGAGTCGGTGATGTTTCATAATCTGGGAGTCTGTCTGAGAATTTCTGGTCTCTTTTGCTGTTTACAAAAACCCTTCTGCAATGGTGTTGCGATTCAGGTTGGGATTCTGGGAGTTGGTGTCTTCCTCTCAAATAAATATATGGCATTAAAAATATATATAATTGTAATAGTTACAACACAGAATGATCCTTAAAAGCTCAAGTTCTAATATGAAACTGTTACAATAAAACACTCCATCTACTTCTTTACTGAATGTGATGTATTAGTTAATTTCTCCTAGCCTCAGTCTATTCATCTGTGAGATGAAAAAGGATAATAACATAGGCATTTGCAATAGTTATGTCAGAGAAAATATGTAAACAATTAGGATAAAGCTCAGTGCGTTGTAAGTATTCAGATGTTGGCTACAACTATGATGATGGTGAAAAAGAGCCACGATGATGACCGAAATCTCTGCTTTGTTTCTGTTCTTATGAAAATCTCAAGACAGTCGTTTGGGGAACAAATGAAAAATCTAATGTCAATATAAAGGGCACTTTATATTTGAGCCCTTAATAGAAGATCAAAAGATTAATAATTTCAAATAGGCAATTCACTATTTTCTCAAAATTAATCGCTGAATCATTCTCTGATGGAGTGTTCTCACTCCACATCTTTAAAATCCTACTTGTTCTAACATTATAGCAACTACAATGTATTAATGCCAGAGGATTTATTTAATTATGGATACATTATGCTCACATTGAGATATTTGATTGTCAATACTTGTTAACATTTTCTCAAGCAAAGATTGTTTAAATTATTTTAACATATGCTTGCTAAGTGGTATACTAGATAGATAACAAAAAATAATTAATTATTGAAAATAGTATTTTCCCATTTATTTTTCTCAAAACCATGTGCTCTTCTCCCTATTATTTGATATACAAAAAAATTGTTCAGTAACTTGTTAATGTGATTACTCCCTTGGGGTTATTTATATCAATCATGTTCCAACAATAATCTTTTCTACGTATCAAGTTAGATGAATCATGCCTTGTTACTGTAAAAGTAATATTGCTTATTCACAAAGAAAAATAGGTCCAAGTAAAAATAAGCACAAATACTCAAATATTAGTATAAACAACAAAATAACAAGTTCACAGATACTTTATAAATTTTATTCAAATATTAAAAGTCTAATACAAATACAACAAAATGTACTCAATGAGAACTATACTGTTTGTTGTGGTAAATGTATGTGCTTATATAACTGTCACCACAGTCAACTTATGGGTAATTTTCCATATTTCTGAAACATTTGCTCTTGTTTCTGCAGGAAATACTCCACAATACTTTACCCCAATCAGCCATTAATCCGCCATCTGACACTACCATATTCGACTTGCCTTTTCTAAATTTTTTTTTTAATTTTATTTTATTTTGTCTCTGTTTTTGACAGAGACAGAGAGATACAGAGACAGAGAGAGAACTGAACTGGGGGAACTCCCCAGTTCAGCATATGGGTCTGCACGGGCGGGGCCGGGATTTGATCCTCGGTCCCTGGGGCTGCAAAGTGAGCGCTTAACCCACTGAGCCATCCCGGCTTCCCCACAATTTGCCTTTTCTAAAACTGCATTGAAAAGAAACTGTATAGTTGTATTCTTTTCTGGTTGGCTTCTTTTGTTCAATATAATATTGTGGAGATTCATTCACGTCGTTGAATGTATCAATAGGTCATTACTTTTTATTATTAAATACTATTCCATTGTATTGATATACCATAATTTGTTTATCTATTTACCTGTTGATGTTTGAGTTCTTTCTAATTTTTGTATATTATGAGTAAACTACTATGAACTTAAGTTGTGTGAATATGTTTTCTTCCTGTTGGAAAAGTGCCCATGAAAGGTTTGTATAGAAGGATATTTTTAACTTAAAAATAAACTTCCTAAACTGCTTTCCAAAATTATTGTATCATGTTACATATGGTACAAGGCAAGTTTCATTTATGTAAATTTTAGAATTGGCCTTGGATTTAGACTGAATTTGCAATTGAATCTAAAGATCACTTTGAAGATAATGACAAGTATAATAATATTGAGTCTTTTTATTCATGAAATGGTATTTCTCCTCACTTATTTATGTCTTAACTTTTTTTTTTTTTTTTTTTTTGAACTGTACTGGAGGCCTCACCACATTCAGGAAGCATACTCCAGTTCAGCATATGGGTCCGCACAGGCCGGGGCCAGGATTCAATCCTCGGTCCCCAGTGCTTTAAAGCGAGCGCTTAACCCCTCTGAGCCATCCCGGCTTCCCCTATGTCTAATATTTTATGAGAAACGTTTCATAATTTTTAGAATACAGGGTTTGCACACATTTTTTAGATTTATCTCCACATATTATATGCATTTAATACTAGTGTATTTTTTTAAGTTTGAATTTGCAATTATTTATTGTTAGTATATAAAACATTTGATTTTTACAAATTGACCTTGATTTCTGCAACCTTGCTAAACTGATTTATTCTTATAGTATTTTTAAAAATGTTATTTGGAATCTTTTATGTACGGTATACAATCATAATAAAATAAGATGCCCCACCCCCAATCTCTCTCTCTCTCTTTTTTTTTCTCTTCTCTTGTTCTCTTTTACTGTTTGGGACTTTAAATACAATGTGAAATAGAAGTGATAAGAGTTGACCTTATCCTGTTCTGATTTTTAGAGAAAAAGCATTCAGGTTTTCACTGTTAACTAGAATGGTAGCTGTAGGCTATTCATAAATGGCTTTTATCAGGTTGAAGGAGTTCCCGTCTATTCCTAGTTTACTGATAATTTTTGTTACAAATAGATATGAATTTTGTGAAATGATTTATATGTATTTATTGAGACCATATGATTTATCTTTTTTTTTAAGTAAGATATGTCAAATGACATTGATTATTTAAAGGTTGAACCAATCTTACATTCCTGGAATAAACTTAGTAGTAAAATATTATCTTTTTTTATTCACTCCTATATTTGATTTGATAATATTTGGGGGATATTTGCATCTATGCTTGTAAGAATTATTGATATGCAGATTTTCCCCCTCTATATTCTTAGTTTTAGCATCAGGGTAATTCTGGCCTCAAAAATGACTTGGGGATTAATTCTTAACTTTTTTATTTTCTGAAAGAAGTTGTTTAAAACTGCTGTTCTTTCCTTTAGATGGTTGGTAGAATTCACTGCTACAGCCATCTGGACCTTGAGTTTTGTTGTTGGAAGGTTTTAAGTACAAAATAAATTTATTTAATTAATATTAAGCTTTTTTGGGTTATTTATTTCTTCCTGAGAGAGTTTTCCTAGTGTTTGTCTTTCAAGAAATTTGTCAGTTTCATCTGAATTATCAAATGTATTGGCCTAAGCTTAGTCATAATGATTCCGTATTATTCTTTCGATGTTTGTAGGATTTGTAGAAATATATCCTCTTTCGTTCCTGATATTAATAGTTTATATCTTTTCTTTTTCTCCTAATCACTCTGGCTAAGGTTCATTAATTTTATTGTTTTTCAAAGAGCCAGCTTTCATTATCATTGATTTTTCTTTATTTCTTTACTATTTTTTTGATTATTTTTCTTCATTGTCTACCTTCTATATTTTCCTTTTTGCTTTCTTTTGCTAGTTGCAATGGAGAATTTGAGTTTATTAGGATGTCTACTCTGTTCTAATATAAGCATTTAAAGCTATGTCACCCCAATAAATTTAACAATAAAACATCTCAAACACATCTCAAAAACATCAATATATATATACTTTCCTAAAATCATTGCTTTAGCTACATTTACACTTTTTGAGATAATGTGTTTTTCATTTGTGTAAGGTTGAAATGTATTTACATTTCCCATGTTATCTCTTCAAGTAATGATATTTAGAATTGGCTGTTTACTTTTCTAACATTAGGGGGATTTTTCAGTATCTTTCTGTGAAGAATTTTTAAGTTTGTGGGGGTGCTAGACAGCATAATTGGTATGACTTGAATCCTTTTAAATGTATTGAGATTTGATTTATGGCCCAGAATATGGTCTACATTGGTGAATGTTTCACTTACACATAAAGTATGTATGTTATTCTGTTGTTGGGTTGAGTGTTTTATGAATGACAAGTCAACTTCACCAATAGTGTGTTCAGGTTCTTTATATTCTTTCTGATTTTATTCTTACTTTGTCAATTCCTGAGAATAGAGCACTGAAATCCTCAGCAGTAATTGCAGATTAGTTTATTTTCCTTTTCAGTTCTACCAGTTTCTATTTGTTTTGAAAATGCATACACATTTAAGGTTTTATTTTTCTGATGAGTTGGTAGTTTTATTATTATGTAATGGACCTCTTTTTTGCCTGTTAATATTTATTCTCTGTTCTAAAGTCTAAAATGTCTGATATTAATAAAGCACTTCAGTTTTCTCTTGTTTCATGTTTGCATGGTATATCATTCTCATTACTTTTAATTTTAAGTATCCCTGGTGGTCTAGTGGTTAGAATTCAGCACCCTCTCTATCCTTTTACTTTTAAGTTATATCGTAGTATTTTGCATACATTTATTTTAGACAGTTTACTGTTGAGTTCTATTTTCTGATCTAGTCTTGCAACCTATGTTTTACATTAAGGCATTAAATCTTTTATGTTTAATATAATTGATATGGTTGTACTTAATTCAGTAACTGGTGGTTTTCTATTTGTGCCATCTGTCTTTTGCTACTTTTTTTTCTTTATATGTCTTCTTTTAAATTAATTGAATATGTTTTATAATTCTATTTTATCTCCACATTGGCTTTGTTATAACCTCCTACGTCTATGATTTAGAATCATCTTTAATTTATCACATTCTAACTTCAAATAATATTATAGTCTTTTATATATAATGAGAAAACCCACTACAGTATAGTTTCTTTCTCTGTCCTTTCCCTTTTGCTTTAAAAAAAAATTATTTTTGCCTGTATTATGAACTGCAATACACTGATAAATATTTTTGCTTCCAACAGTTATGTTTTGAAAAGATTAAATATAAAAAAATTGGTTTTTATATTTACCCTTCTCTTTACCTCTTTTGGTGATTTCTATCTCAGTTTTCATCTGGTATCATTTTCTTTCTGCCTGAATAATTTTCTTAGGGATTTAACATTTCTTATAGTACAAGTCTGTGAGCATTGACTTCTCTTAGCTTTTGTCTAAAAGTCTGTTTTTTTCTTTTTCCACCCTTATTTTTAAAACACATTTTTACTGTGGAAAGAATTCACAGTTGACAGTGTTTTTCCTTTCAGTACTTTAAAGAAGTCTTTCCATTGTCTTGTGGCTTTCACATTTTCTGATGAGAAGTCTTTTATGGTTTTATCTTTATTTCTCTCTATATTATGTCTCTTTCCTCTAGTCTTTCCAAGATCTTATTTTTATCTTTGGTTTTGACCATGTGCTAGTCTGATTTTATTTCTGTTTAATATATAACTACTCAGTCCCTTTCTCCTAGGACTGCACTGAAGATTAAATAAGATCACATGGAATAGCTTTCTAAAACCATTTAAGGCTCACCTTGTCTAAATCAATTGACACTGCTTTAATTTACAAGAAGATACGTTGCTGAAAGTCCAGTTTGGGCTGAAGTAGAAATAGTTTTAATTGTGTCCCTAGTCACTCTTCAGAGGATTATGCTCAGCATAATCTCTTCATATATCTTTGGACTGGGAGGAAATTGGATTGTCTTCTCTTACCCCTTCCTACTGAGTGCTTGCTCACCCTGGATCATGTGCCATGGGGTTGAGGGGTCTATGAGTGGTTCCTAAAGCATGAGTCCTTAGTCTTCCATTGGCCCCAGCTGGGGTGGGGTTGGAGGAGGAGGAAGGAGCAAGGCTGTCATTCTTCTCTCAGAAGCTTCATCTCTGCTCCCAGTGCCAACCTAATACTAGTTCGGAGAGGGACACATTTGTCAGCACAGAGGAACACATACTTGCTTCCTTTCCCCAAGGTTCTTCCACCAGCTGACCTAATCTTCACTTTGTTTTGGCAGAGAGTGAGCTTGGGCTCATCAGCATGTATGGGGAACAACATTATTAATGGAGGTCACAGTCAAAATAATTATGGTGTAGGCAACGTGTATCTGAGCATACATTTATTATTACTAGTTTGTGCTAAAATGCAAAAATTATTTTTAACTTAAACCACTGCAAATATAATAAAATACATGATTTTTAAATTTACTTTCAATTACAGTCTAAAAAGTTATTAAACAACAAAATAGAACAATATAGAGAATAAAACATGTTCTTACCAAATGACCTACGCTGTAGTTGTTATGACCGAGACCTCAGCGTTAATGAAGGGCACGTCCAAAGCCAGCACACCTCCTAGACTGTGTTTACAGCGCTTTTCAAGGAAAACTTTTCTGGCTTCCTTCTTCACCTTAAATGACATACCGAGCAGGGCTTTGCCTTTTTAAATATATATATATTTTTTTATTTTGACAGAGGAGAGAGAGAGAGAGAGAGACAGAGACAGAGACAGAGACAGAGAGACAACTGAACTGGGGGAGCTCCCAGTTCAGCATATGGTTCCGCATGGGCCGGGGCCGGGATTCGATCCTCGGTCCCCGGCGCTGCAAAGTGAGCGCCTAACCCACTGAGCCATCCCGGCTTCCCCAGGGCTTTGCCTTTTAAAAAGCATTTTCTCTTTAAATCTTGTTTGTGATGAAATGAAAAAGCAACTTTTACCAGTGAGCTGCCCTAATTGCCACCCACCAAGGGCCTGGCACTCCTCTGGGGACCCTGTGCACATGTCCCCTG
>PVKE010002387.1:0-83666 GCA_004027555.1 Craseonycteris thonglongyai | reverse complement strand
TCAACTCTATTCGAGCAGCTCCATTGCAACACCGACTTTTCAAGGCCCTGTTAGAAGATACTGAAGATAAAGAACACGATCTCATCCTGCATACTGAAGTACGTTGGCTCAGTAAAGGTAAAGTTCTTACAAGATTTGTGAACTTAATTGAAGAAATAAAAACATTTACACATGATAAAAATGAAAATTATGATGAACTCTTGCTGGCTGGTGGATTTGGGTTTTCTTGCTGACACCATGGAAAAATTAGATTCTTTCAATTTGGAGTTGCAGGGAAAAGACAAAAATATAGCTGAAATGATAAGCTCTGTAAACGCATTGAAAGCGAAATGGACTTTGTTGATATCACATCTGCATATCAAGTCTCTTGTACACTTCCCATATATGAGGAAAATGCTAGGTAACAATGAATTAAACGTGTCATTACTTATTGAGACCCTGCAAGTGCTTCAAAAACAGTTTGAAGAGAGATTTCTTCAGTTTACAAATATCGAGCCAATTGTCTCCTTCTGTATCAATCCTTTTACTTGGCAAATAAATGTAATAGAACTAGCCGCATGTATTGCAGACCTTGTTCAGGGGAAAGCAGAAGAACTAGAGTTAGAAATTTTGAACCTTAAGAACGATATTTTGCTAAAATCCTGAATATCAGAGGACTTATGGAACATAGTCGACAAAGAAAGGTTCCCATTTTTTAAAAAGGCGGCATATAAAATCAAATTGTTTTTCGGGTCAACGTATTTATGTGAATCTTTGTTTTCAAACATGAATTTAATAAAATCACGATATAGACCTCGACTTACCAATGAGCATCTTAATAATTGTTTGCTAACAGGGTTGTCGTCATACTCTCCTAATTACGAGGCACTGGCCAATGAAATGCAATGCCAAAGATCACACTGACAGATTGGTTTTTTTTATGTTTTCTTTTATGTTTTTTTAAATGATTTTATTATACGTGTGTTTTTTATTTACTTTGTATTACGCTTTGTATATATGTTTCTTTGTGTGTATATAATTTGTACAATAAATTTATTATTTTAAAATTATTTTTGTTTATTACTTTTTATTCTTGTTCAATAATAAATATCCTTAGAAATAGCTGGTGCCCGCCGCCCTACCGATATTTTAGAATACGCCCTAGTATAGTATAAAAAGGTTGGGAACCCCTGCTTTAGACTGTAAGTTCCCCCAAAGTGAGACTTCTCTCCAAAGCCACAATCCAATGCTTCCCTTTTCTAAGCCCTGTAACTTCTTAATAAGTCATCTTTGATGTCTCCCTCGGTTTACCAATAAGACTGTTACAGATTCAAAGACAGGGTGAGGGGAAGCTGGGATGGCTCAGTGTGTTAAGTGCTCGTCTTGTAGCCCCGGGGTCCGAGGATCAAATCCCGGCCCCGGCCCGTGGGAACCCATATGTTGAACTGGGGTATGCCACCAGTTAGGTTCTCACCAGAGCAAACTTCCCATGGGGGAGGCCCCCAGTTCAGCCCTCCAACCCATGGGGATGTGCCTCCCATGGGGGAGGCCTCCTGCCCAGTTTCCGCCCTGCCCAGTTCCGCCAGGCACAGCCCCATTCCCACCTGTGGAATTAAACTATGTAAAAAAACTAATGATGTGCAACAATGGAGACTGCTCCAGGCCCTCCCTCTTCTCTTTGTCTCTCTTTCTCTGTCAAAAACAATAAAGTGTTTTTAAAATGAAAACAATAAATGTTTCTATTTTAAAAAACAATTAAAAAAACAAGACAGGGTGGGTCTCGCTCATTTCTTCTCTGCTCCAGATCCTAGTACACAGAAGTGCTTAATGAAAATTTATGGTGTCCACCTCTTAGCAATTCTCTAAAAGAAAAGCACCTTCCATCTAACCCCTCAGACACCAGCTGGATGAAATCCCAAAGGGAGAAACATCAAGTCCCATGATGAGTTTCAAGTGACTACATGCTGGGCCTCTGAGGTCTCAAACAGAGGTCTCCAAACAGAGCTCCAGCCTCTGTGTAAACTGCCAGCACAGAACCAACCAAACTCGAGCCTGTTCACATGCCTCTTGTCAACCATCAACATGTCTTGTTCATCTTTGCTCCCCAGCACCCAGCACATCACCTGGCCCACTGAAGGAGCTTACTGGTTCTTTGCTAAATGAAGATGTTCATCATGTTATTATTTACAATAATGAATGAAAAGCAGGAAACAACCTAAATGTCCAGCAGCAGAGGAAAGATTCGTGTATCAGGCTGTGTCCAGGTAATGGAACACTATGTGGCCACATTATTTGAACAGGCTTAGCTCAGGAGGAAAATTATAAAGTAGAATATAGAAGCATTATCTATGCCATGGTTTCAAAACTATTTTTAAACCATGCATGTAGACAGAAGTCAGAAAGGATCAATGAGCAAGGGAAACTGATGATTTTCTATGGGGATGGATTTGTGAAAAAAAAAAAATCTCATTTGTGAATTAGTTATTGCTATAGTGTTATCAGTGAAGAATTTTTAAAAATAATTTACAGGAAAACAGGAAGGTAGAAACCTGCCTTAATAGCAGAAGATGTCTGTAAAGGATAGAGGGTTTTGAAAGATGGGGATGTTTGTATACACTGAGTCAACAAGCTGATGAGGTCTAAAGCTGCGTTTGCTAGAAAGATTCAAGTGTAAAAACTCCTCCTAGCTGCACTCAGCTAGGCCACCTGGGCATTAGGTTCAGTTCCTGGCACCAAGTTTTAAAAGGAGCCTGGGTACTTACTTTCTGAAAAGATCCCAGGGCTAACGGTCCAGGCGTGTGGCTCCTGAATAAAAAGAAGGCTCAGTGACCTTCAGTGCCTCACGTTGTAGAACCAGGATCAATTGGAAAAGCTACAAGGGGCCAGATTTTGCTAGGTATAAGAACTGGCTTGAAAGTATTTGAGGACAGACTGGAGACTCTCCATCAGGAATATTTTAGGAACACAAACAGAAGAATGTCATGTATGCTGTGGGAAATGAAGCATATTTATCGAGCATCTATGTAAAAATGAATGCACTTTAAATATATATTATTTCATTGAATCTTCATAGATTTTCACAAGTGAGAAAACTGAGATGCAAAAAGGTGATGGTTTGCTCAAGCTTTCAAAGCAGGCTGAGGCAGAGCAGAAATTCAAATCTAGATCCGCCAACTCCGAACAAAGCTCCTTCCCTTCACTCCCAGCTTTTAACTCCTTAAATACCTCATTCATTAGCAAGAAGAGACTGAATTCTCATTCAGACTTCCTCCTACTGTAGGATGAGGAAATTATCAACTGCAGCATCAGGGAGCTGTGGCCTGGGGGAGCACAGCATACCCCAACCAAGCTGGTGGTGGCCCACCTGCAGGGTAGGAGGTCAAGACCGAGGGAGTCGAGCCTGCCTCCAGGCAGCTCTGAAGACACCCTGCCCGGCCAGCCCTACTAGTGCAGGTACTAAAATGGAACAGGAGTCAGGGACACATCCTAAGCCTTCCCACTGCAGGTGCTTGAGAATAGACCTGGGGACAGTGTGGGGCAGTGGGCAGAACACCGGATGAGGAATCAGGCGAAGGTCTGGCACTCCATTGCACCTTCCTGGGCCCTGCTTTTCCTTTGGAAAATGGACCCATTCCACCCACCTGGCCCAACCCAGAGCTACAGGGCGTTCTGTCTGCAATGCCCTTCTCACCATCCTGTCTATGAACTCCCACACATCCTTCAGGGCCCATCCCCAGTATCACCAATCCTGTGAAGCCTTCCCTGACCACCTCCTATCCCTAGGCCAAGAGCTAGTTGCTCTGTGCCCCTCTAGCACTCAGAATATCCCCTCCCCTTGGACTATTTAGTTGACTGTGGGCCTTGGAGCAGGTGCACAGACTGGGAGCTGGGTTGACTACAAAGCCTCTCTGCCAACCCAAGACCAATGTGGCACGTAAAGTCCCGCACTTGCAGGTCTCTGTGAAGTCTGCCCACAGCTTCTGGGAGCAGGCTTTCCATCTGCTCCTCTCCACCCACCTCCCCCACACAAGACCGCTTTCTCTCTCCTATGCCCTATAGTATCCATCTCAGGGCTAGTGACGTAACAGGATAGACAGTGCCTCCCAAATCTCACTGCCATGGCAGCACGAGTGCCCGGAAGCTGCTGTGGCCCCACCCAACTCTCTGTTCATATGGGCCACCTGGATCTCAGTGACTCCTAACCCACCCATCGGGCAGAGGCAGTGCAAGGCCCTCCCCAAGGCCCAGCCAGGCCAGATTGTCCCCAGGTCTCTGCCCAGCCAGGTCACTCCAGTTGGGTACATTATTCCCTGAGCTGGCAAGCACGTCATGTTCCCCACAATCTCGTGTCTATAAAGGCCAGAGTGGCGCCAGTGGTCATGAAAGCCTCGTTCCAGTCTGGGTCCCCAGGAGGCCTCCTCCATCTCCCTGGGCCCACACTCAATTTGGGACCGTAAGTGTTATGTCTTTAACCTCCTGTCCACACTGTCCCCACAGAACGTTTTTTATTAGTGGAACATTCAAGTGGTTTAGAGAGATAGTAGTGATAAAATGGCTCTAAAAGGGCCTGGATTAACATTGGGGCCACGTGCCCAGGGAAACCCAGCCCCAAATACAGAGGGAAAACAAAATAAACCCATGCCTCCAATTAGACCAGGTTGAGAAAACGAGCCAAAAGGTTTTTATGGAATAACAGCACAGCACAGAGAAGAACTGGCTTCAAGCCCTGATTCTGTGCTTATCAGCCCATGGTCTTAGAAAAATCACCTCCTCCAGAGAGCCTTCCTTGATTCCTCCCCCAACCCTGGCCTCTCTCTATAGGCACCCACTACTCCTTAAGCTTCCCATGTATCTCCTATTACACTGGGATTTCCTCCTAGTTAGGGACCCCACCCAGCTCAGGGCCTGGGGCAGAGGAGCATCAGGCATTTGTTGGATGAACAGATGGCTAGATGGATGGAGATACACAAACACAAAATTCAACTCTCAAGGCCTATTTTTCACTTTAGAGCAGGAATTAAGCCTCCTTCCCTGCACTATATCCCTAGTGCTAAGCACAATGCCTGATATGAGTGAAATGCTAATGACCAAATGAAGACAAGAGTGAACGGGAGCCTGTGTGGTCTAGCCCCTCAGAGCTATGGCTCAGCTGAGATGGGGTGAAAACATTGTAACTACTTATATGAAGGTGGTTTGGGAGATGCTGGGATGGCTCAGCAACACTCATCTTGCAGCCCCAGGATCCAAGGATCAAGTCCCGGACCTGGCCCGTCTGGACCCATGTGTTGAACTGGGGTGTGACTCCCATGCGGGAGGCTCCCAGCCCTATTCCCACCCTGTGTAGCCCCATATCCACCTGTGTGGAATGAAGCCACGTTGAAAACTGATGACGTACAACTACAGAGATTGCTCTGGGCCCTCCCCCTTCTCTCTCTGTCTTTCTCTATCTCTGTCAAAAACAAGTTTTAAAAAATGAAGGTGGTTTGAGCCACAGTCCAGCAGCATCAGTGTCACCTGGGAACTTACTAGAAATGCAAATTCCCAGGCCCCACCCAAGACCTATAGAAGCAGACTGTCTGGGCACAGGGCCCAGGAATCTGGATCTAACAGCCTGTCAGATGACTCTTTTGCAAAGGAAAGTATGAGCAAAACTGGTTTCAATCATAGGTCTGAGTTCTTTACATTCTCTGTGCCCGTTTCCATCTCAGCACAATGAGGACAATACAAGGGCTGTCTGAAAAGTAGCTGGCCGTGTAATATGAAAAATAGAGGCATCCCTGGCTGAATTTTTTCCCGAACAGCCCTCGTATATGTAAACACACTCAGAAGAGTCACAGGAATGCTGTGGTCACTAAGTGCTGACACCGGAAGCCCAGCCCCCATGAAGCAGGGAGGGTCTCAGATGCGACAGACACCAGGCCATTCTGCCTCCAGAGTTCTGTCCTCCAGAGCTCGGGCTTGGGATAAAGTCAGGAGACACCAGAGAGGGGCGTAAGGACATGCTCCACAGTGTATACACAAATAAAACCTCATGGCTGACACCGAGACTGCCCTTGAGCTGAAGCTGTCCCTTAAGAGATGCAAGGAACCAGGGGAAGCTGGGATGGCTCAGTGGGTTAAGCGCTCACTTTGCAGCGCCAGAGACCGGGGATCAAATCCCGACCCCAGCCGTGCGGAACCATATGCTGAACTGGGAGCTCCCCCAGTTCAGTTCTCTCTCTGTGTATCTCTCTCTCTCTCTCTCTCTCTCTCTCTCTCTCTCTCTCTCTCTCTCTCTCTCTCTCTCTCTCTGTCAAAAATAAATAAATAAATAAATTTAAAAAATAAAAAATAAAAAAGAGATGCAAGGAACCTACAAACTCCACAAGGGAAATGGAAGTCCCAGAGGGCAAGCCGGGCCTGAGGTCTCTCAGCCATTGTGAGTGAAGCAAACTTGATATGCAGGCTCCAGGAGATTGAGCAAATTTCAAGCAAAAGTGCCCACTGCAGAACTCCTCACTCACCCCAGCCCAAGAACAGTGGAAACAGGTTACCTGCAGAGTAGGGGCCGACTTAGTCCTCCCAGCTCAGTCCTGTCCAGGAGTCTCACATGAGCTGACATTCAAGGTGAGGCACCACAGAGCCTCATCTGGTGATGGTTGGCTCTCTTGGGCCTCCTGCTTTGCTGGACTGGGGTTAATGGTAGGGATTCAGATGCTCCAGCAGCCAGGAAAATAGACTATTTGCCCAACTCTGACTCTTAAACTCACATTCATTCATTTATTCAGTCCACAGTCATTCTCTGAGCAGCTCCTTTGCATCAGGCTCCATGCAGATGACATTAATCCCAGCAGTGACAAGAAAATTGTTCGTATGAGATTATTATTATTTTTAGAGATGAGGCTCAGAGAAATTGCATGAGTGCCTGTGGTTACACAGCTCGAGAAAGGCAGAGTGGGATAGGCTGACATGGAAGCTCGTTCTCTGCTCTTCTCTAAATTAGAAGCTGGGGTTTGTGCCTGGCTGAGCCCCGAAGTAGGTCCCAAATCAGGGAAGTCACAGTCCCACTCTGAGTGAGCTCAGGTGCCCTAAAACCAATGGGAAAATATCATCTATCTCCCAAGCCTATCTGGAGAAATTTAACAAGAAAATAGAAACAAGGAGATATGGAAACATGAGGGCGTCGTTGTCTGGTCACTGCTCACTACTGGCTGCAAGGCAGACACTTGCAGGGGAAATCAGCTCACGACCTGCATAGGCAAGGGGATTGTTTGCCTCGCCTTAGTAAAGGTTTAGAGATGTACAGCTCTCAAGGAGACACACAGAAGCAGGGCCCCCTCCATGCAGGCTCCCACTGTTCTGCCAGCTCATTCACCAAACCTCCTCCCCTAATCACCCCAGAACAGCAAGCAGCCCATGCCACCTCCTCCCTTCACCTGGCCCAGAGAGCCCAGCCTGGAGCCAGCAGCCACCAGGACCCTGTCCAAGAATCCCCCAGGCAAAAGCAGAAAGGCGAAAAGAGGCACAGTTAAGATTTAAAATTTCTTGAACAGAACCTTCTTTTATTTTGAGGAAAAAATCATCAACTTGGTTCACAGTTCAGAAAAAGAAAATAATCCTTGGGTTAGGTTTGGGATTCAGCAAATTAGCACCGTTTGCTCTGGTTTGGGGTTTGAGGTTTTGGTTGAGTCTGTGGGAAGCAACAATAGGGGAACCTCATTCCGCAGGCCCCAGAGGCATTGGTCTCCCTGGCTCCATTTAAGGGGAAGGGAAGAAAAGACCATTCACTGTTCAGGAAGGAGTCCTGATCCTTAGCGCTCGAGAGCACTGGGTCAAGGCCTGGATTGAGAAGCATCCCTCCTTACCCAGCTTCATCTGGGCTCCTCCAGCCTGGCTAAGTGCTGGACCAGCACCCCCAGCTGCCCGGGGGAGAGCCCAGTGCTGCCTTTCCCCCACACCCTGGCACAGCCACCCAATTTGGAACCTCCAAGCCTCCAAGTTCCAGCCACGTCCCCTTCAGTCCACCGCAGTCTTCCATGATGGTCCTTCCACCTGCACTGTGCACTAGGGATCCCTGCGGGCAGGGCCCCAATACCAGGCACAGGCCTAGCTACAGCGGGTCGTCAGCCAGAAATCACCCCCCCCCCACCACCACCACCACCACTGGGCCTGTCCTAGGCACATTCCTTCAGGAAAATGAGGCTAAACAAGCAAGGTGCCCAGTCCTTCCCCAACCCATGGGCTGAGCCTTCCATTGTTCAATGTTTATGTCCTGGGGCCAGAAGCGCTGTCTATCCCCACCTCCACAGAGTGTCTTGTCGCACCCTCGAGGGCTGAGCCATGGCTGTATCTCCCTTCTCAGCATCACTGAGAAGCTGGGAGATTTAGTGATCACTTAAAATTCTTAAAATGTCTGTCTCAGTCTGGACTCATACCAGAAGGAGCATGGGCTCTGGACAAACACACCTCTGAATCCCACACAATGGTTATATAACCTTGAGGAGGCCCTCTGGCCTCTGTGAGTCCAACCTGCAAAATGGGAGTGTCCATCACACCAATTGTGCAAGGTCTCGAGGATTAAGTGATGAGACATCAATCTCCAGGATGAAGTGATGCACACAGTAGGTACTCAAGGAACCCATGCTCTCTTTCCCCCCCTCCCCTCTCCCAGGGTACAGCCCCTGTTCCTCCCTCTGAGGACAGGGCACACTGCTGTCCACAGCTCATAATTACAAATGTGCGCAAGGGGTATAATAAGCTTCACGCTGGGTCGACAGTGTCATCAACAGGGTGCAGTTTGTAGATGAGTCATAATGGGGGTAATGACCACTGAAACTGCTTTTCACCAACCAACAAGTCTGGTGGCACCAGAGAGGCTCCATCCATGCAGGATGCCGGGTCATCCCCATCTTCCAGGTGAGAAAATGGAGGCACAAAGTAGCCAGACAATTCTCCGAAGTTGCCCAGCCAGTGGTGACAGAGCTGGGGCTGAAACTGGGGTCTGCTGGCTCAGGGGCCCACCAGGGAGAAGCACCCTGTAAATGACAGCCTCGCCTCGCCAGCACCTCAGCGTGTTCCCGAAAGTTCTGCTCCCTCAGCCTGGCTGTTCCATGCACGACGGCCAACGGAGGAAAAACAGCTCAGTTTGGAAGGCAATAAAAATGTGTTTTTTCTTGCTAAACAAATTAGTTTACATCTGGTGATGTACAAATAAATAGAGGGGCCTATGCCAGGCCCAGACCAGACGTCTCCCAGGGCCTGGGCCCTGTTCCGGCTGGATCTGGCCCCGGGCGCCACGAGGAGCATCCTCACTTCTCACTTGTTCTCACGCCATCCCTGGATCTGCGCGCCCCCTAGCCTCCTCGCGTCTTCTCTGTCATCGCCTCAAGAACTTCCCATCTGTGTGCAGGAGCAGGTTCCTCCAGGCCTTCTTTCCGCCAGGGGTCGGAGCAAGGTATCAGGGAGGTCCCACCAGGTGTCACTTTCCCCTTCTGAGCCTCGGTGTCCTCGTGTGTAAAATGGGGCTCACAGTGTCTTCCTGCCAGGGCTGTTGTGAGGATAAAAATACCCTAAGTCCCTAGCACGGTGCCTGCCACTTGGAAGACAGACCCACACATAGAAATCCTCCACTGTTCTGTGGCCCCATCAGGCTCCTGGGGAAACATACTGACTATGGAGGGCCCAGAGCTCACCTGAGCCTGGTCCCCCAGCTCCGGAGGCAGTGAGAACCCCCATCATTCTGCTTCCCACCAGACCAGTCCCTGGGGATGCCTGGCCATCCCCACCAAGTGCCAACACATCTCACTCATGAGGGCGCATGATGCCAAAAGCCTCACTGCAGCTGTCTCCAAAGCACAAAGACACATGATCAGTTGTCTGACAGTTAGGGAGATGCTGCCCTGAAATGGGCTGAGGTTGTTCACAACACCCCACCCTACCCCACACACAGGACAAAGAAACTGAGATCTAGAGAGAGGTTAGATCACTTGCCTGGCATCATGCAGAAGCTGAGTCTCTGAGCTCCCCACCCCAACAGCTTCTAATCCAGACCCATGAGGAAGAGCGGTACCTGCCACCCAAACTACGATTGGGGAGGCCACTGCAGGGGTACGCTATGGCGTGAAATGTCAGCCAAGTACTCACATCCACCACTAGTGCCCAGTTCCCTGGGACTTAAAGGCTTCTGACTTCCAGAGCCACTAATTCCAATGCACATCACGGAGGGTGGGGGGGCGGTGTCAGACCTGGCACTGTCAGCTGGGACACAGACAGGATTAGTTGGGGGCAGAGCAAGAGGGAAGGTCTGGGTCTGCAGAGGTAAGGAGAGGCAGTGAGCCCCCTCCCTCTCTGGACCTGTCCCCGTAACTGTAAAAGGAAGACCCTGGACAAATGACCTCTTGGACTCCTTCCTAGCCAGAAAATCTGACTCATTCAGATCCAACTTTGCAGCATATTTCGGCTGTAAAGTGATATACCCGGTATATGTGCCTGTGGTCCCAGTAACCAGTGTGAGCCTACAACCAGGCCTGGCTGCTCCTTCTCTAGTGACCTCTCCTCAGCCTGAGAAGTGCCCCCCCCCGCCCCCCAACCTCCATGTCTCTCTCTCTCCAGACCCACATCCAAAGCTGGCCTCTTGGCCACTGTAGCTCTCAGGTTCTTAAGATAGAGCAGGCGGACATGGGAGGGAGTAGCCTTACACCTCATCCTATCTCCCTGACTAGCCAGGGCCACCCTGGGCCTCCACTGGGAGGGGACAGGTCCACAAGGGGCGAGGGAGGCAGCAGCCACAAACGCCCCCAGCAGCAGCTGGATGACTGTGGGAGCTGGGCCCACAATTAAAATAAACCCCCAAACAGCCTTAAAATAACTACAAGGCATTTCAAGAAGATTGTATTGTTGAATTTACTGTTTGTTTACTGAGACAATCTGAGTTGGGTTTCACATGAAAGGAGGAGGGAGACCAGATGTGAGACTGAACGTCTGACCTGTAGCATCTGCTGCTCCGGCAGCATCCCTGGCATGCTTGAGGGGGAAGGGGCCTCCCAGATGAGACGGTGAAGACCCAGGACCCAGACTCCTGCCCCAAACCACAGGCTGTCCGGGCTGTCTGAGTCAGGGCCCAGAAAGTCAAGATTCACCTCCATTTGTCCACTTCCCTCATCTACCCTGACACTCGGGCAGGCTACTCAGAGGCAAGGTGTCCCAGGAAGGAGTTAGTCCTTCAGAATCACAGAGATGACAGTTCATTGCCAGCTATGCGACCCTGGACAAGTCACTGTGCTGCTGAGCCTACTTCCTCAGCTGCAGAACGAGGACAGCGCACGCCTGCCTGCTGTACTGTGGTGAGGAGAGCTCAGGGGGTCTGGAAAGCCCCTGGCACAGTGCACTTCTCTCCTTCTCCCCGAACCCTTCATTCATTTCGTGAATGACACCCAAGCTGCCCTCAGGAGGCAGCCTGGCCTGGGGAGGGCCCTGCCATACTCTGTGAACTGCTCAAGGTCAGGTACCAGGCCAGACTCTCTGGGTCCCCCGTGCCTAGCCCACAGCTGGACACAGAGCTGTGGTTCCCAGACATCTGCTGAATGAAGGAGGGAGATGGCAGGCGTGGAAGGAGCCTTCACTTGCTTTAGCAAGGGTCTGATAGACACAGGCTGTTCATCATGTCTCAGCTACTAATAGCTCTAAAACCTTGTCATATCAAATACAGCATTGTCCTAAATGTCCTCATAAGGGAAGGCAAGCAGACAGAGTTCCATCACATTGATTTCATAGGCAGGAACACAGAGGCCCAAACAGATTAAGAAAACTTACTTCCCTTTCCACAAATCCCTGCTCCTTGGCAGGGCGTGGACGCTATCCATGTCATGAGCAAGGGGCCAATGGCAGCAGTACCAGATTGGGGCACTGTGGGGAGAGGGGAAATCCACACACCTCTGCTACTGACAGAGCTGTGTCACTTCGGGAAAGATACTTAACCTCTCTGAGCCTCAGTTCCTTTCTCTTACAAAACAGATAAAATCCCCTGACCTCAACATTGGATGAAATAATGGATCGGGAGGTGTCTGTCAACTGTGAACAACATGGAAATGTGCGGCGTTATCACCCTGTTATAATTAGAGGTGGTTTTAAAATGCACATGGTCAGAACACAGATCAATCTTATTTGAGGTGGGGTCAAGCATATGGTACAATGCCGAATGAATGAGTGGGTAATAATAAACTAGGGACATTCCAAAACCAAAGCTGTTCAGGCCCCTTGGATATAGGCTGACTAATTCCCCTTAATAAGTGCACAGTAGGGGTAAAATATCAGGTCCAATTCCACTGCTACAAATGAGCTCGGTGGGACATGTCTGAAGATTGGGGAATGACCAGGGATCAGAGCTTGACCCCTTACCATACCCAAGGTAAGCTTCTCCAAAAGATGATGGCACACACATCTGCCACCACCCAACACTTTCACACTGCAGCGGACATAAGCCAAATAATCTCAACCCTGGACACAGTTGCGTCAATATTTCCTGGGCCTTGGGCCCAACAACACTGCTACCGTCTGCCTGTATCACAGGGAGGTATACAGACCCTTCTTTCCAGCCTTAGGCCCATACAGACCTCTGAGTCTCCGAATTTTAGTTGAAGAGGAAAACTAGAGCACTCTCCCAGCTGCCCTGGGGCCCACACTTGCACCAGGAGAGCATGGTTTCCTTCTGAGTTAGTGGCTGCACACAGGTGTGTGCCCAGCTCTGAGCAGCTGGACTGGGTGACAGGCACGTGGCGTACTCTTCACCAAAACCAGAAAGGCCAACTGCAGTGGACAAAGACCATCCAGGCAGGGCTTTGGGCCTCACAGCCTCTCGTATGGGCCGCTGCCTCACTGCTCCAGGACGATGCCACATGGGGTGGAATATGCTGGTCAGAGGCAAGAGGGGGGCCTGGGCCCGGCAGAAAGACTTGAGAAAACCCACATAAATCTGTGAGAAAATAAAAAAATAGAGGCTGCCGGCCTGGGCACGTGTGTCTGGCAAAGGCGGCCCATAAAGAGAACGTTCACACCCTCTCTGTGCTGGCCCAGAGGGGAACTGGGCTTCTGAAACCTCCACAACTGCAGATGGTGCCTGCTGTTCAAGGTGCACGCGAAAGGCCTGACCCACCACTGACCACCTGTGGTACCTGGGACACAGACATGGCCTCTGCCCTCAGGGAGCTTAGGGTGCACTTGTTGCTTTCTCCCAAATGACTCAGAGGCTAAGTGATGTGGCTGGTAGGTGGTGGAGCTGGGACTCAACCCCATTTGCTGCTCCCCCATCATCTCCTTCCATACAGCCACAAGCACCCAGTCAACCATTTGTTCCTTCTCTCGGGGACCTTCCCTAACCATACCCCCCTGGCCCCCCCACACACACTCCTGTGCTGCGTTTATACTATGATAACTTAAACCACTTTGTCAGCCACTTTGTAAGTGTTCTTAATCTTTCAACTCATTCATCGGTTCTTGGAGAATAAAGGAAATTTGAAATTGCTTTGCTGCGTGCAATAAACTCTTGGCATCTGGCTGGCCGGGGCCCTTGCAGGAGGATTCGGCAGCAGCTCAGCACAGCTGCTTCCTACCGTATAGGTGAGGAGCCCCACTTCCTCTCTGCAGCCCCTTCAACAACCCTGACCCTGGGACCCACTCTGCAACCATCCCTTCTCTCCTTCAGCCACTCAGCAGTCACCAACAGAGCTGACACCTGGTGGCAGGCCCTGGGCAAGGCTGGAGGACCTGAGGTCAATCAGGAACAGCCCCCGGGGTCCCTGTGGCAGAAGCTCATAGGCTGGTGGGGGGACTGACCAAGCGCCATTCACCTCTCAGCCTATAGATGTGACTGAAATAAAGTGAATGTAATCAGAACAGGGCCTTCCTCTGTGGGTTACCTTTCAACATGTATCCCCATAAGGAACACTGGGGCACAAGCAGATGCCAAGGACCCTGGCTACAGCCTTACGTGTTGGTGCTGCAGGCTGGTAACTTTCCACCAGGGTGGATTTGGCATCAAGTGTTAGAATAGATCCACACTCCTGTCTGAACTGATTCTTCATGGCAATAACTTCAGAGTCAGGGAGGGCAGGCAAGGAGGAAAAGAATTAAGAGGTGAAGCCAGGACGGCTCAGAGGGTTAAGTGCTCACTTTGCAGCCCCAGGGACCCGGGATTGAATCCTGGCCCCGGCCCGTGTGGACCCATTTGATGAACTGGGGTATGCTTCCCATGCAGAAGGCCCCCAGTTTGACTCTCACCAGGGCGAGCTTTCCATGTGGGAAGCCCCTGGTTTGGCTTCCAGCTCACGGGGGCATGCTCCCCCATGCAGTAGGTCTCCAGCCCAGTCCCCACCCTGTGCGGCCCCCCACCCATAGTTTGAAACAATGTTGAAAACTAATGCGCACAACTATTGAGACTGCTCTGGGCCCTCCCCCTTCTCTCTGTCTCTCTCTGTCTCTGTCAAAAGCAATAAAATAAATCTTAAAAAAAATAATAATAATTAAGAGAGGTCCTTTTTACCATCAATCCACTGGGATCTGTCTCTTAAAATTAAAAAAAGAAGAAGAAGCCAAGGTAACATATTAAATCATACATCCAGAGAAAATAGAAAGGGACCTCAAGATCTCAAACAACCTTGCCATTTTACAGGTGGGGAGACTGAGGCCCAAAAAACAGAAGGGCCACACAGAGAGACAGAAAAAGACCTAGACAGGAAGCCAGGTGTGGTGTCCAGCAGAAAGGCTGTTAGTCCAGACAGCCCCTGCCTCCCAGAGAAAGTACTGGAAGAAGAATGTCAGTGGACCAACAGACAGCCATCACTAGTAAGCGTTCCAGTCAAGTGTCACCATGAAGAGAAGTCATTGCCAGGAAGGTCCCCTGGGAATGATGACCAACTTGAGACCCGGACTAGCTCCCTGGGAGTCTCTTCTTCTCCTTCCAAAGTCCCCAGGTACCTTGCCTTTCTTTCCTTTGAACCTTCATTCAAGAAGTATTTGTTGTGGTCCTACTATGTGCCAGACACCATTGACCTAATGATGAACTAAACAGATGTCCCTACCTTGAGCTTAGCACCTAGTGAGGGTGTTAGAGTAGCCAGAGAATCACACAAATAAATGCATAACAACCCATTCGTGGCATGTAGGGCAAGTACAGGGAGCTAGGAGAGCATAGGAGAAAAGTTAGGAAAGGGTTCCCTGCAGAAATGGCATTTGGACTGAGACATGAATTATAAGTAAATATTAAGTGAGCAGAGGCTGCAGCAGAGGAAAGAAGAACAGCCTGTGCAAAGGCCCCAAGGCAGAGGTAACTGTGCTTTGAAAGGGAAGGAAAGAAGGCTAGTGTGGCTGGAGTGTGGAGAATGAGGGGACAGTCATTGAAGAATAAAGCCAAAGGAGTGATCAAGGGCCAGATCACACAGGACCCTGGAGGCCAAGGTACAAAATGTGTTATTCTGAAAACAGCAGCAAACTAGTCAAGTTTTAAGCAGGAGGAAGATCAGATTTGTTTTATAAAAGGTCACCCTAACTACAGGGTGGGAAACACCCTAGCAGGAGAACAGGAGACCAGCAGGGAGGTCACTGCAGTTGGGCAGGCTTGAGCTAGGTTGTGACCTAGTGGAGATGGAGGGAAGTGGACACATGCAAGCAGGATCCAGCAGGTCAAAATGACAGGGCTTGCAGAGCTGCCACCAAGAACCGAGGGTTTGGTGGTGGCAGGCTTCACTGAGCCTGGGACACCAGGTGAGCATCAGATGAGCTCAGCCCTGGCATGTAGAGTCCGGGGTCACACTTCCTCACTCCCCCACCTGACGGCTGGTGTATACCACTAACCTCCTCAGCATGTACCAAGGCCTGGCCTTCTCTGAGGACTTACAGCCATTAACCCCCCATGACCATCCTCACGTCCCGTGGATATGGCCATGAGCCTAGGCAGGCAGTCTCCAGAGCCTTGAGCCCCTGACCAAAGGCCCCCTCTCAGTGAGCTTGGAACACAGTGGCCAAGAGCAGAGACCTGGGTTCAGAGTCCTGGGTTTCAAACGTCAGCTCTCAGCTGGTACAAGTGAGTCAGCACTGTGCCTGGCTCACAGTGAGCACAAAGAACAGGAGCCAGTACTCACCTTAGCAAACCCGTGTTTCCAGCACTGGCAGAAGGCCTGGCACAGGGCAGGTATGTGGGTGGGATAAAGGAATGACCCAGGTGCCCTGTAAATGATCATCAGGTAATGAGTGCTATGGCCCTGAAGTGGGTACACAGGGGAGGTAGCAAGCACCTGTCCCAGAGACACTCGAGCCCACCCAGGGTGTTCACCTCCTAGGGATGCTGCAGAAGGGGTCGGGGAACGGGGAAGGCCTGGATTAGAAGAAGGGCTTTGTACAGTCCTTTCCAGGCCTGAGTGTTGGTGCCTCTCCCATCCCACCAGCCTGCCAGAGCATGGACGATTTTATGGAGCTCAGTCCTTCCTTTCCTTCTTTCTTTCTTTCTCTCAGATTCTTAATCAAACTTATTCTGCTGGGGCTTAGAGCTGAATCCTTTGCCCAAATGGAACATTTATGGGGCTGGAGGAGGGACAGAAAAGTAGGCTGGATAAAGTGTCCACATTCCAGTTGGGAGGTTAAAGGCTTTTGTGTTCCTTCCTTCTAAACCCCAAACGTTCACAGCCAGGCCTGGAGGCATCTGTGTCTCCCTCAATGGGCAGCCCTCTCCCCAAACCTCTGTAGTCCAATTCCAAAGGGAGCCAGGCTGCCAGAACCTCAGAGCACCCCCAGGACTCAGCACAGACCTGGCACACAGTAGGTGTATGTTTGTGGAGTGTGTAAACCAAGCTTGTCCAACCCATGGCCCACGGGCCACAGGCCACCCAAGATGACACTGAATGTGGCCCAACACAAATGTGTAAACTTTCTTAAAACATTATGAGACGTTTTTTGCTTTTGGGGGGTTTTATTTTGTTTTTGTTTTTGTTTGTTTTGTTTTATTTTTGTTTAGCTTATCAGCTATCGTTAGTGTTAGTGTATTTTAAGTGTGGCCCAAGACAATTCTTCCCATGTGGCCCAGGGAAGCCAAAAGATTGGATGCCCCTGGTCTACCAAGGTCAGTTTGATTTCAGGCCAGCCCAGCCCTGCTCCCTCTCACTCCTGGGCTGATGTGGCCTCTTTGTGGTCAGCACCAGCCATGTGTGGTCAGGATTGGGGCCCTACCTGGAGACCAGTGCAGGTGTGTCTCACTGGCACTGCAGGGTGAAGCAGCTAGTCAAGGTCAGATCCTCCAGGGCAGCTGGTTGTTCAGAGAGATCCCATTCTCACAGAAAAAGAAATTGAGGCATTTCCAAAGCACAGCTCTGTTTCTGTCCGTGCCCCAAATCAAGAGCCTTCAGTGGCTCCCCAGGGCCCAGAGGGTCAAGTCCACACTCTTCAGTCTGCCATTTATTCCCATTTTCCCTTCCAGTGAGTCTCCTTCATCCACTCCAGCCTGGTGGAGCCACCTGCCTCTCCTCAGCTGGGCAGCAGGTGAGTCAGATACAGCATTCCTTACTCCGGCCAGCAGGGTCCCAGCACCCCACCCTCACCCAAGAGCCCCTCTTGGCAGAAGCCCTGGGCTTGTTCCTAGGGCAGACAGAGCCCAAGCCTCCTTTGCTCTTCCCAGCCTGTGGCTTCAGGGACTTGGCTCTGCCCAGAACAGTGAACTCAGTCTGACATCTGCTCTTTGCCTGTGGAGAGCTGGACACACAGGACATGGAGGCATGCTGCCATTAAGAGGCTCATCAAGGGGGCTGGAGGACACACACAGAAATATATGATGACAACCGCAAATGGCCAGGGCTTTGGAGACCCAGAGGAGACACCTGACCTGAGCTGTGTCAGGGAAGGCTTCCCGGAGGAGGTGTGAGCAAGCAGTGTCCCGGAGAAACAGAGAAGACAGAAGAGGGTGCAGGAGGCATTTAAAACAGCAGGAAGGGCATGAGCAAACACATTCAGGTGGAACACAGCGAATCCCGGGCTCTGGCTGACCTTGGCTGATGCCCAGCTCACAAGAGCAGTCCTGCCACCGAGGCTGTGGAGAAGGAAACAGAGGGCACAGAGAGGAAACTGGGCTTCCAGCGCATCCCCTGCCACCTTCATTCCCCTCCAAGCCCGCGGACATGCCATTCCTTGTGGCCGCCCTGCCGCGGAGCACCGCGTCCCCAGAGCGCCGTAGTGTCTGCGCGGCCGGGTGCGATCTGTTATTATCCCCCGTCAGTGCTGCCGGCCTGTGTACATTCCTGTGTAATGAGTCTGACCCTCCTCGGCAGTGTTTAATCAGAGCCTAATCGACCCTGGCTTTGATCTGCTTCATTTTCTGCAGAAACCCCAGTACCTGATTTTTACAATCTGATTAGCAGGGCTGGCTCTCCAAAGCCAAAATTACCCTGAGTTGCAGAGATCCCTGCTGAGTTCTTTGTGTTCTTCCCCTCTCTTCCAACAAGTTATTTCCTGAGACAACTGCCACCTCCCCACTTGTTCGTGACTGTCTCCCTCACCCTCATCTTTCACATCCAGTCCGTCACCAAGTCTCAAACAGAGGGTCCTGATCCACCCCTCCTCTCCCTGCTGTGGTGACTGCAGCCAGATCTGATCAGAGACAGTGCTGTCCCCAATCCCAATCATCTGGACACGGGACCTGCTCCCTGATGACCCCTCCATACTGACCTGTGACGCTGCCCCGACACATGAACACACCAACTCTTATCTACAGGTTCTGTCAAAAACATGCCTTCCCCTCCACCTGCTCAGGCTGACCGTGGCAGGCTGCTAGGCTGTCTCCTCTCAGCTCCGGGTCCTGGGGGCTTCCTTCCCAGTCACCCCATCCATGGTCACTGCTTCCTCCATCTCTCCCACCAGACTATGAGCCCCTCTCTCCACTGTTTTCTTGAGGACTAGAGCGATGCTTGACATGAAGCTGGGTTCTCACTAAATGAATGAATGAACGAATGAAAGAACGAATGAAGATTCTCTCACAGCCCATTTTGGAAACAGCACATAAGCAGGTCAATTTTCCCCTGGCTCAGCCCCATTCCACTTCACAGCTCCTCAGCTTCTCTGACAGAGGTCCTTGCTTGCTCTGTGCCAGGCCCTGAGCTAGGCACTGAGGCACAGATGAAACAGACCCTCTCTCTATATTTGGGAAGCTCCAAATCTATGGGATGTGAGGGGCAGGACAGAGAGGGAGCAGATAAACTAGTACACAGGGCAAGGGTGCCAGTATCTGGTCAGGGTGACTGACTCAGCTTGAAAGACACGGGAAGGATTCAAAGAGGGAACATCTGAGCTGGGTTTTGAAAGATAAATAGGAACTCCCCAGCCAAGAAAAGAGCGACCATGCGAAGGCATAGAAGCACAAGAGCACAGTGTGTTCAGAGGATGAAAGAAGTTCAGGGGGACAAAATCAAGGCTGCAGAGAAGGGATAAGTTTACTGGGGCCAGATCATAAAGGACCTTGTCCATCAGCTCGGGAGATCAGACCGGTCCTACAAGATAACCATTTCTGCCACCTAACTGAACTTGCTGACAGAGTTGAGCCCTTCCCTGGCTCTAATGTGCAAGATTCCAGGAGTGAGTGTAGGAGGCTCCCAAGAACTGTTCTAATGCCAGGATTTTTCCTGTGAGGACACAGGGTAGAGAGGCCAAGTGACTTGGCCAAGGTCACAAAGCCCGTAAAGAGCAGAACCCAGCATTTCCAGAGTTAAGAGATTTAACCAGGATAGAGACATGAGCAAGGGGTGGTGGGAGTCAGAACCAGCCAGGCAGGAGAGCTGAACTTGGGAGGGAGCCACTCGCCCCTCCTGCAGACGTTGGAGAGAAGTGGGTCCCAGCTCACACCATTCACCCCACCTCAGGGCTCTGCCTGCCCCCGGCTCTCAGACACTCTCTTGGGTGAGGAGTGACCAGCAGGAGAAAAGGAAGTAAAGGTCTCCTGAGGACTCTTCATGGGCTTCTTTTATCAATTATTTATTCCCAGAAATTCCAAGAAGACAACACTGATGACCTGGTCCATCCTCCAACCGTGTTTTACCAAAATTCAAGGCACTAAGCCCGTGTCAGGCCTGTATAGCTAAATCCCACCATGACGTCTCATGGGAGATAGTACCATAGCCCTGTTACCCTTTCCTTCCTAAAGGTCACCCAGCTAGAGTATGTGTGTTTATTTTCTTCTTCAATTCATACAATTTGCTCAACAAGTGGTGGATCTACCCAGCTAAGAAGTGGTAGCACTAGACCAAAGCCCGGGCCTCCGGCCCCCATTCCAGGGGTCTTTTATACACCATCTGGCCACCTCTTCTCCATAGTGAGGATGATGAGGTGGGGATTCTGGATAACAGGGGTTCCAGTTAGCTGGGATTATCAGCCCCAGGCCCTGAAAGCAGCCCCACATCACTAGGTGATAGAGACAATTGCCCCTGTAGGCGGAGGCTCTGGGCAGCTGCTCATCTCCCTGTATCTACCTGTCACTCCGACTAGGGGAGGCCAGCAGTATCATCTGTCACAGGTGAGGAAACAGTCACAGAGGTAAACCAGACCTCCTGTGACCACATAGCCCAACCTCAAGCCTGTGAGATCCCCACCCACCCTAGTGCCATCAGGGTCACTGTTGAAGCTGAGGACCCCAGGGCCACCCGCCGGAGGCCAGATTGGCCCCAGCGCCAGCTAAGTAGTGTTCTTGCACCAGTGGCCTGGCCCTGTGTGTGCAAGGTGACCACTGCTCCACCCTGGTTCGGGCTCTGCTTTCTCTGCAAACATCTCCACAGGCCACACACACCCCTGTGCCCAGAAATGCGACCACGGGCTCACAGGGGATAAATCTGTCTGGGTCTATATTTTGACTAGTTCCTACAACATGTGCTGAGAGCACTTAGCAAGGGAAAGGTGGGGCGGATGGAAGGCAAGGGAAGGTGGGAGGGCAGGAGGGCTTCGGGGAGAAGGGTCTCCTTCCTTCCTGGGGCAGTGAGCAGGCACCAGTCCTCCTGCAACCTCTGTGCCCACAGTCCACCCATCCACCACCCTCTCTTCTCTCCCCCCATCACCACCACTGCCCCCACCATTAATGTCCAGGGCAAATGCCCCCTCCTCCAGGATGTCTTCCCTGGTTTGCACCCACAGGGGACAATGCCTTCCTTCCCTGAGCTTCCACAGCATGCACTTGCTCCTTTGTCTGACACTTGCTTCCCACTAGATCAGAAGTCCTCCAACGGGAGGGGCGCACAGCACTCCCAGTGTTATGTGCCCCCATGCGTGCTAAAGAACAATCTGCTACATGTTGTGACTTTGACAATCTCCACGTTTTTACTGAATGGGGAGAATTCATTGAGTGAGCACTTCGAGAACTCTAGAAGGGCACCTGCTGGCAGGATCTTCCAAGGCCCAGGAGTTGGGTAGCTCTGCCACCAGCCACACACACACACACCCCAGGTCAGAGGCTGCCCTGTGCCAGGCATCACTGGGGGGGTGGGGAGGGGGGTAAAACACAATCAGGGCAATTACAGAAATGGTAGCACAGCCTCTGCTTTTAATAGCACTTTGTGACTAACTGAGCACATTCTCTCAGGTTATGTCTCCATAGACATCGCCCTTGTGAAATGGGGAAGGTTAAGAGACCAGCCCAAAGTCATGTTCATCCATTGCTTTAATCATTCACTGAACAGAGTGAACTAGAAAGACAGACACGGAGAAAGGAGAGGGGTACTGGGAGCACAGAGGGGCCGCAGGCCCAGTTAGAGGACAGGCGGCCCCGGGAAGCCATCACACAGGTGACATCTGAGCTGAATTCTGAAGTACTCAGGCCAAGGGAACAGCAGAGCAAATGGCACAGTGCTATGAGGGAAAAGCGCATGGTTCAGTGTGGCTGGAGTAAGGCAGCAAGACAGACATGGCAGAGGGCAGCCAGCTGTGTCTAATGGGGGGTAGGGGGCAGAGGGAGCACCCCATAGAGGCAGGCCAGGCCAGACATGGGCAGGAGGGGAAAGGGAAGGAGTGTTCATGGGTCTCCAGGCTGCCCACCTCTTTGGGAATGAAGTTCCCTCTAGGGTAAGGTGACCAGACGTCCCGCTTTTGGCGGGACAGTCCCAATTTTTAACAATTTGTCCTGTATCCCGCAGCGTTTTAAAAAAGTCCCGATTTTTGGAAAGAATGCACGACAAGCTAGGGAATGGTGGGAGATAGACCAAATTTTTAATCAAGAATCCCCTCCCCCCAGTCAATGGTGTCCCACTTTACCAATGTTAAAATCTGGTTACCTTACTCTAGGCCAACCCTGAATCATCAGCTCACACCTGACCCCTGACCCCTCAGCTGTGAGCCGTTTAAGACAGGCTTGGACCTGACTTATCTCTGGGTCCCCAGCATCCCTCACTGGCCAGAAGGCGCAGAGACCAGGACTCAAACAGCAGCAGGTCCAGCCGAAGCCTGAACTACATGCTGGGACGAAGGCATCAGGCAGGTGAGCCTCACCCCTCAGCACCCACTCAGCACCATGGTGGGACATCTTCAAGCCTGGGACAGGGCAGGGTCTCCTGCCAGAACCAAATTTCAGGCAGCTTCTGCCTGACCTGGTGGCCTGTGGTGGAGTGAGGACTTCTAACAGTTAGCAGCTCTCAGCCTCAACCTCTACATCTTATGACACAACAGAACAAGGAAAAGATTGCAGAGCGGCTTACATTGCACAGCGCTGTTCAGTGTGCCAACACTGTCTCTTTTTCCCCTTTGTCACGCAGTGAGACAGGCAGGGCAGGAAGGATTAACCCCTTTTCACAGCTAGGAAAATGAGTCGGATGGTGGTGGCATGAACTGGGCCTTCATCGGCAGAGAAGGAGGAAAGGGCATTCAGCAGAGGGACTGGCAACAGCAGGAACTGCTGCTGGTGATGGTGCATGGTGTGGACTGTCCAAGGGTGTGGCTGGAGAAAGAATAAAAACCAGGTGCCATTCCAACCACTTTGCCTGTATTCGGACATTTAATCCTCATGACAGCCCCTCAAGGTGGGCACTATTATTTCCTGCTTTTCACAGATGAAACACAAAGATGAAGTACCTTTCCCAAGGCTGCCCAGATAGCAGGTGAGGGAGCAGGGAGAGGCAAACCCAGGTTCCAGGGCCCCACTCTTTCTTAAACCACCAGGCAACACTGCCTCTCAAAAAGGAAGGGGGCACGTGAAAGCGGCCTATTCAGCGCCTGGCCCTTAATTCATATTTGATGAACAAACAGTGGATGAGTGAATGGAGAGTCTGGGCATCTCTCCCCACCTGTAATACTAGCTCCCTGGTTGGCAGCCCTCCCCAGTCGCTGAGACCACTAACCCCCCACAGCACAGCGTGCGCACCCTCGCCAGTCTCTGGGGCCTAACCAGTTGCCAGCTGGAGAATCTGCCAGGGTTTAAGAAACCCAGAGTGAGGTGCTCAGGGAGGCTACCGGTCCTGCTCTGAGCTCAGCCCCATCTCTCTGGGCAGGACCCCTGTAGCCTCACCATCCACACCGCTGTCTCCCTAGCTGTGGACCCCGGCTGCTGGCCTGTCAATCCGATGCCCTGTCCAGTTTCCACCCAGTTCCTGGCTCCCCATACCCCGTCATGTTTACCATCAGTCATAACTAGCTTCTGAACAAGCTCTCCAAAAACTCACTCCTGGGAACTCACCCAGGCCAGAGTCCCCGGACCTCTGCCCAGGTTAGAGCCCACCTTCTCTCCCTCCCCCTCCCCCAGCAGAACCCCTGCCCTCGTGCCCAGGCCCAGCCCCAGCCGCTCTCACCACCTGCTGTCTGTTGCGTGGTCCCTTTCATCCTCCCAGCCCCCGTGGGAGCTGGAGGTGGTCCTAAATCAGTGATCCTGAAACTGCTCCTTTGCCTTCTGTCCACACTCTTGTTTAAAATGCAGTTTTCTGGATCCACCCTATACTCCTTGAGTCAGAATTACTGGGGATAAAGCCTGGGAAGAACCCTGTGCCCAGGGTCCCAAATGTACCCCAAATTCAGAGGAGCTGAGTGCCCTGCTCCCCTATACTCTCCCTTCCTTCCCCAGCTCCTCCCTCCCCTCTCCCTCTCCCTCTCCCTCTCCCCCACCTCACAGTTGCCTCTCTAGCTTTTCACTAGTGGCCACTCTCTGTAGTCACTCAGCCATACATTGGCTGAGCTCCGATCTGCTAAAAAAGAGTCCTTCAGATACAGCTCCATGGTATTGAACTTCCAGTTTCTCTAAATAACCACTGTCCTTTCATGGTCAATCCCAACCTCCCTTCTCTCCACTACTCCAATCCAGAGTCAGAGCCACCAGCATTCCCACCCTGGAGGTCTGTCTCTCAAAGGACAGGGATGATCTATATCACAATTATTCTCAAGTCCCACAGGGATGGGGGGATGGGATGGGGGTATCTCCATACCCACAACCTGACCTGGGAACACTGTCTGGCACCCCCAGGCCTGGTCTGGTCTGTAGCCCACTGTGCAATTCTTCCTATCTCTGCTAAATACCTATGCTCTCCAACTGCCTCCTCTTTGCTTAACACAAGCTTGCTTTTCCTTCTCGTCCAAACTCTCTTTTCCCTCCAACTAAAGAGGAAAAAACTTGAAAAGTCATTTTTAAATGTCCTATCACATATTAAAGCCCTTTCTGAGCTAACCGCACCTCCTAATGAGCCACTGCCAGATTACTCATCCTGGAGCCCAGCTCTGTGCCATACCCTTGCTCCAAAGTCCTCCATGGCTCCACGTTGCCTGAAGGATCACAGTACTCAGCAGAACCATAAAACAGCAAGTGGTAGCCAATGTACTCTGGATGTATGTGGAAAGAATGTAGTAATAATGTGAAGAATGTAACAATAACAATAAAACTATCATGTAACAATTATTGAGCACATACTATGTACTTTACACATATTAACACTTCTATTACTTACATTACCTCACAGAGTTGAATTAACTCTCATCACGAATTGCCAAATGGGTGCGATTATTGTCCCTGATTTCGATTTAGGGGTTGTGGTGAGGAATAGGACTGAGATGAGAGAGAACTGCAGCCCCCCCCCCCACACACACACACACACAGGCTCCAACCTTCTTCCTGCTGGGCTAGAACCACACACTGGCCCAGGGCAGCCTGCAGACCCTGGTTCCCTGGACCCGTACGGCCACCCTCAGGAAACCCCACAGCTCCTCCTGGACCCCGCCCACTGCTTGCCTGAGCTCTGGCTGGAGATGCTTAGTTTTCGCTGGCCAGACTGGCCCATTTGTCAGCCCAACCCTGGGCTGGCTCCCAGGGGCCTATCCTCCACAGAAAGCAGCTCAAGAAAGCCAGGCTCTGCCCTCCACATCCACCCCACTTCTTTCTGAGAGAAGACATGTGCACTGTACAGTACAGTGCACAGACTGCTGCATCTGGACCTCCCACCAACCCAGGAAGATAAGCAGAGCGCAGTACAATTTCATTTCACAGAGACAGAAATAACTGGTCCTCAGCTTATTCGAGGCACTGTTTAATGATTTAATTCTCCCTAACTGCCTCAGTGGCTATTACTGTCCCTCTTTTACAGATGAGAAACTGAGGCACAGAGAAGGAAAGTGACTTGTATGGCCCCATGTCAAGTCTAGTGGCATTATTAACCAGGCAGGATTTGAACCCAGGTCTCCCTGGGGGCAGGCAGTCTCTGGAGTCACTTAACCTCAAGAGGCCAGAGTAATCAGATCTACCGTCCCTGCTGCTGCTGCCCATCCAAAACCTTCTGGACACTTAGACGAATGGGGCAGGCATCTGGCCAATCACTCAAAATGCTTTTCAGTGGCCTCCAGGGCCAGAGACCAAAACCACTGAGTCTGGTTCTGATGTGTTTGCCCAGCCACCCCCACTCCATTCAGGTTCCCCAGCACCCACACCCCAGCCTCTCACCCCCACCCACTGATCCAAATTTCCATTCCCTCAGCAGCATGAGCTCAGTGGGGAGGAAGGCCATCTGATTACACGCAGTCCTGGCCATGGGGTCGCTGGGGTGTGGGTGCCATAAGCAGGAGCCATTTGCGGCATCTTGAAGGAGGTGGGGAGAGACAGAGCAGCAAGCCTTGGACTTAGAGGCCAGCCTCTCCCACCATCACGCTGGGCAGCTTTCTGAGCGTCTCTCCTCACCTTATCACCACTGCCTTACCTAAGTCTCTGACTACTGTGCAGCGCAATAAATGTGAACAGACGTTGGAACATAGACAATATGGTTCCAACACAAGGGGGCTCTATCGTCACTAATTAAGTGGAATAAGCTTTCCCTGAGTGAGCCATGGCCTGATGGGAAGTACTGGGAACACGGAAGAGTAAATACAGTCCTGGGCCCTGAGATCTGCCTGGTAGGAGAGACAGGCAGTGAATAGGTGATCACCACACAGGGCATCAGTGCTGCGTGGAGGGATGCTCAGGGGGCTGTGGGGTCAGTGCAGGTCTTCCAGGGTGACCTTGAAATGAGTCTTAAAAGACCAACAGGGGGGGAAGCCAAGATGGCTTAGCAGGTTAAGCGCTCATTTTGCAGCCCTAGGGACCAAGGATCAAATCCCACCCAGGACCCAGCCCTGTCCCATGTAGCACCATATGCTGAACTGGGGCGTGCCTCCCATGCAGGAGGCCCCCAGCCCAGTTCCTGCCCTACACGGCCCCCACCCACCTGTGTGGAATGAAACCATGTGGATAACTGATGACGTCCAACTATGGAGACTGCTCTGGGCCCTCCCCCTTCTTTCTGTCTCTCTGTCTCTGTCAAAACAATTAAATAAATAAATAAATAAATAAATGACCAACAGGAGCTAGTCAAGTAAAGAAGGGTATGAGGGCACTCTGGACAGAGACAAGAAAGAGTGTAGGGAAAGCATGGACGCAGACAGAGTACGTGCTTCCGCATAAGTGTAGCTGGGGGTGCAGGAAGGGGTGGTGAGGAGAGATGGCACAGCTCACGGCACACAGTAGGTGCACAGAACATGGCTGTTCTCTTCCCATCGCCACTCACTGCCGTGGACTCAGGTCCAAGCTCAGGACTCCACTTCTGTGAGCCGGCTGACCCTGGTCTGGGCCCTTCCTGCCTTCTCTTCTCCATGTGCTGGGACTCAGGATCCGAGGACAGCCCTGCCGACCTGATCTTCTGGGCTCCAAACTGGAGCCAGCCCGTTAGTTGAAATCATGCTGAGGGGAGACCAGTGAGGCATAAATGTCACCCAGGAAGAAAGCCCAGGCTGGGCAGACGGGGCTCCCAGCTCCCCTCTTACTGGTTGTGTGATCTTGGGCAAGTCACTCCAGGACTCAGAGCCTGGACTTGTGGTAAAAGGAGTTACAGTGATACCTTGGAATCCAAATGCCCCAAAACTCAAACAACTTGGAAACCGAACAAAAAAATCAAGCAAATTTTGCCTCCAAATCCGAACTCTGCTTTGGAATCTGAACGCTAACATGGTGTTCACATGAGACATATCGCCTGTACGGCCCATAGCTTTATCCGAATGCTCACTCGCCTTGGAACTTGAATGTTTTGGAACTCGAACAGGGTTCTGGGATGGATTAAGTTCAAATTCCAAGGCATCACTGTATTATAAACTGGGTTACACAAGGCTGCCAGCACATAGCTTCACACACCATTAAGTGTTCAACTGTGGGAACTAAATTCTCACTATCATAGTAAATAGAGGCTGTCTCCGACAATCCAGGGCATAGTGTCATTCAATAAGCATGCAACATTGTACAGGCAATAGCACTGATGCATCAGGCAGGGACGGGGAGAAGGCCATTCTGGAAAACAAGGCTGGCTCACTACCACCCCCGGTAGATGCAAGAGGCCAGGGCCAGGTGGCAAGTGGTTCCCAATAAGTCAGGGACGGTAGGTCAGTGAGCACGTGACAGCCCACAGTAGGCCCGCATCTGCTGCGGGGTCTGCAGCAGCAGGGTGGGCTGCTCTCCTCTGGACCTGGGTCCCCAGGTTGGTGTCCTCCCACCTGTAAATGGGGTCAATAAGCCTCCAAGTTCCTGGTGAAAGTCCACCAAGAAGATGTGTATAAAACACGAGCTGTGGGTGAAGAGCAGAGGAGCAGAGTGAGGGTGGAAACAAGTTAAGGAGAGTCACTGCAGCACTGGGTGAGCTGAGACCTCCCGGCCAGCAGAAGGTGGCTGACAGGGCTCTGTGGAAGCAAATTAAGGCGATTTTCCACAACAGGCTTGTTCCTTCTATCCCTCAGAACTCCCCCTGGCACCTGCCCCGGAGGATGGGGTGCCCCCCATGGCCACTCCTCACCATCCAGATTCATTCATCTGCCTTCATCTATCCCGCTCGAAGTTTCCTGAGAGCAAGGCCATGGCAGGCACAGAGCCAGCATCAAGCCTACATCAGGGAGTGAACTGCCCAGCACAGTGGAGAGGTCACATGAGCAGGGCTTCTCCCCTCTGCCCAGTACATGGGGAGTGGGGTGGCACTGGCCCTTTAAGCAGAGCTCCAATAGGCAAATCTGGTTCCACCTCCTGTAGGGCCCTGGCCACACCGGATAGGCCTAGTCAGAACCAAGGAGGAGAAATGGTCTGGAGAAGTACACAGTACTGGGAGCCATTAGTTGGCATTTATCGAGCACCTACTAAATACCAAAATATTCAGTTTACCTACAGTGTCTCATTTTAGCCCTAGCAACTACCGTTACAAAGGAAAACTCCCCACCTATAAAACAGGAGTTTAGGCAATGCAGCCAAGTTCACCCATCTTAGAAGAGACTGGCTTGACCCAGGCACAAGATCCTTTCCTTGGCTTCTGTCCCAGCTGCCAGAGGACAGAATGGGAGCTGAACCCACCATGAGACGGCTGCACTCCAAGCACAGACATGCCTGAAATGCAAGTATGCCCCAGGCTGCTCAGACCCCAGCAATAACCCTGCTTTACAAGGTGGGACGATTCTGAGGGTTTTCCTCCCCTCAGGGAGCCGGCGAGCTCCAAGTGGCTAATGTTGTGCTAGGCAGAGGGTTGCATTTAATAAAACTAGAAGCAGCTAATGGCTAACAATAAAAAATAATATTTTTCCTTCAAGCAATTAAATTGTAATATAGAGCTCACTAATTCCTTCCTGTTCTTTCCCATGGGACCTCAGATCAAGCACCAGGAGAAATAAATTACATGTCTCTATTCCCCACTTAAAACCCAAGTTTTAAAGAATCTATGAGAGAAAAATTGCCTCCTTCATTAAGGCAGAAATCTCTGAGAATTTTTATAATGGCCTCATAACAAGTCACCTTTCCATAAATGCAGGATCCACTATCCACCCCCGTCTTAAAAGACCAATAAATTCACTTGGTGTCCCTTCTCCAAAGGCCATAGTGTGTAAAAATTAAGGGTGCCACAGCACAGCTAGAAGCTCCCCCAGCTCTCTGCATCAACAGGGAAACAAACAACACTTGCCTGCTCCCACCCTGCCAGGCCTGGCACTCAAGGCCCTCCCACCTCATTTCTCTCCATTTTCTCCATGCACCCTTCACTCCAGCCAGGCAGAACCCACTGCTGCTCCTCACACAGGTCCACTGTTTTCCTCGTCCAGGCCTGTGCCCACACTGATGGTTCAGCCTGGAACCCCCTTTCCACCCATGCTCCAAGGCCCAGCTCCTCTACCAGCCTGGCCCGGCTCCCCAGCTGGAACACGTCGTTCACTCAGCAAACTCTCTCAGTCTCGTGAAGACCTTCCCCACTCCAATCTTGGGTGATGGCCTCTTGGGAGAGCTGCCTTAGACTAGGAACAGAACACCTTCGACCTGGTACAGCCATGTGACAATTATTTGTGCCTAGCGAGTGGCCAGGGTTCTACAGGACATGGAACAAGATTTGTTGGATGAGCTAAGAAATGAACTCAGAAACTTTTGAGGCCTGCTTCCTTCAGGACCGACAGACAAGATAAGGATCCTCTGGACACTAACCAGGTACTGAGGAAAACATATTGCATAGAACCCCAAGGGTGATGCAATGAAAGGTTCTCTAAGAAAAGTGGGGGGAAAGACAATGCCTGAAACCCTTCAAGGGCTCCTCCTGCCTACTGGGCAGAGTTCAGACTTCCTTAGCTTGGCATCCATAGCCCTTTGTGAGCAGGTCACCAGCCTTTTCACCCTGTTCTCCACTTTCACTTCCTACCCCAGTTGCCTTACATATGCAATTGCTCCCCAACACTCTGCCTAGGGAGCTCCTACTCATCCTTCAAAACACAGTCCAGTGTTGCCTTTTTGATTCCTCTCTCTTCTGAGCAGCCACTGTCTGTCCCTGAGTCTCCCTTGCCCAGGCTATGAGCATCCCTGGGGTAGACTCAGAGGATCAGATCAATTCCCAGCGAAGGGCTTGGCCCCAGAGGTCTCAGTAAGTGTTAGTGGAGCTGAAGGAGAACCCTTTCTGCTGGAAGGACCTATCCATCCTCCATGCCTCTTCACAGTCCAGCTATATCTATTTAGCTAGCACTTACTCTGTGGGGACACTGTTCTAATCCTTTTGCATATTATCGCCTCATTTGATCTTAACAACCTATGAGGGAGCTGCTGCTATTATTATTTTACAGATGAGGGAATGGAGGCAAAGGGAGATTAAGAAACTTGCTGAGGTCACAGAACCCTTCAGAGGTGGAACTGGGCTCAGACCCAGTGGTTCTAACCATGACAGCCAATGTGCCTAGGGCCTATGGGGTGGGGCCAGACCAGGGTTATTCTAGCAACCAAACCCCTAACTCTGCGTTTGAAAACCTCCCTGTCTCCACATCCGTTTTTCTGACGTCTGCCCTCCTCTGCCCCAGAGAGGCCTTCTGTGTTGCTCAGGCCAACATTCCGAGGACTCCCCACCCCACCGCCCAGACCAGACAGCAAACAAACAGGACACTATTCCAGAACCAACCAGAAAATCCCATAAACGCTCCCAGAACACGCCCCTGCCTGCACCCCAGGACGGGATGTCTGCACTGCGGAGGGACGACCTCAGCCCACAGCTCTGAAGATAAATGCAACAGGCAACAACAGCCCCTTAGGATACGCGCCAGAGGATGACGCGGAAGGAGTTCCAGACGGTGATTTTCCATCCGAGACTTCCGAGTCCCTGATGTCATGCGGCAGAAGCAGGAGCCTTCGGGGCCCATGCCTGCAGGTCTCCTCATCGCCCCACGGGCAGCTTTGGGCCACAGACTGTGTGAGGTTTCTCTGTTGCCCAAGGTTCTCCCTCACTTAGGGTCTGGCAATGTGGTCCTCCCCCGCCCACATGTGAGCACACACCACTGCTGTGGGCACTGGCCCCACTTCCTCTCCACCTAGCTCCTCATTCAGTGATGAGACACTTCTGAGACCAAAATACCTGCTCTTGGGGTCAAGCCCGGGGACCTCTGTTCTGCCGCTACCACCTGGGTACAGGTAGACAGATGCTACTGCCAAACAGTAATTTCCTAAAAGTTCCACATGGAGAGCTCCCCAGGCAGGCGCGCCCTCTGGACCTGCTGTCACCATGCCTCACTCCCATCTCTCTGCAGGGCTTTCCCATCACTTCCACACCCAGCCTCTCCCACAGGCACGCCATGTCAGTTTACAAGCCCCTCGACCTGTATGATCTCATATGACCTTTGCCGCAGTTCTGTGTGGGTGGCATCTTGACCTCATTCTACAGAGGAGTAAACAGCCCAGAGAGTGAAGTGACTGGCCCAAGGTCCCACAACTACTAATGACCATCACAGCCCTAAAAGGAACCACCTAATAGTAATAGCAGGTATGCTTTCTGCATGCCAAGCACTGTGCTCCAAACTTTCCACACTTTCTTGCAGGGATGTCCAACCTTTTGGCTTCCCTGGGCCACACTGGAAGAAGAATTGTTTTGGGGCACACATAAAATACACTAATGATAGCTGATAAGCTAAAATAAAAAATAAAAAAAAGTCACAAAAAATATCTCATAATGTTTTAAGAAAGTTTACAAGTTTATGTTGGGCTGCATTTAAAGTCATCCCAGGTAGCAGAAAGCCTGCAGGCCACAGGTTGGACAAGCTTGCGTTACTGTTTTTCATGTCTCATTATAGTCAGCACAGGCTGCCATGACAAAATGCTCTAAAATGGGGGCCTTAGTCAGCAGATACTGATTTCTCACAGTTCTGGAGTTTGGAAGTCTGAGATCAGGGTGACACATGATCGGTTTCTGGTAATGACTCTTTTCCTGACTTGTAGACAGCCACCTTCTCGATGTGTCCTCATATAGCAGACAGAGAGAAAAAGAGGGATATCTCTGGTATCTCCTCTTACAAGGGCACTAATCTCATCATGAGGGCCCCACTCTTATGATCTCACCTAAACCTAATTACCTCCCAAAGGCCTTGTGTTCAATGAAATATCATCACACTGAGGGTAGGACTTCAACATATGAGTGGGGCAGGGGGAATACAGTGTGCAAGGCACTCGGCCTGGAGGAACTACTTCATAATGGAACATTCAGGTGCTTCTGCTCTTGGTACCCATCCCAGTCCCCTGCTTGTCCTCATTTCGCCTCACAACAGTCTTACATCACATTTTCAGGTAAGGAAACTGAGACCCTAGAGGAAGGGGGCAGGAGTGGGAGAATGCAAGGCTCTATGGCTCCCAAAGCTCCAGGTTTCTTCCCAAGATATCATCTATGAAGTGTTGAGCTTGGGTCCAGGAGAGACAGAATGAAGAAGTGCACGAACAAAGGCCTGTTACCACTTGGAGCACAGAGTTGAGATGCTCGTCCCCAGAGGAGGTAAGAGGGCCAGATCAGGCAGGGCTTGTTTTACTTATTTGTTTTGTTTGTTCTTTGTTTCAATTAAGATATAATTCATTTACCACAAGACTCGCCCTTTTAAAGTGTACTATTTAGTGATTTTTAGTACATTCACAGAGGTGTACACCCATCACCACTACCTAATTCCAGAACACTTTTATCAACCCCAAAACAAACCCCACACCTGTTAGCAGTCACTCTCTATTTCCCCTTCCCCCCAGCCCCTGGCAACCAATAACCTGCTTTCTATCTCTATTCTGCCCTATTCTGGGCACTTCATATAAATGGAATCACATACTACGTGGCCTTTTGTGCTGGCTTCTTTCACTTAGCATAACATTTCCAAGGTTTATCCACATTGTAACACGTATCAGTATTTCATTCATTTTACAGCTGCATAATATTCCATTGTGTGGAAAGACTATATTTTGTTTATTCATCTGCCAATGGATATTTTGGATTGTCTCCACTATGATGAATAATATTAGTAGTAACACCTGTGTACAAGTTTTGTATAAATGCATGTTTTCAATTCTCATGCGTATAAGCCCAGGAGTGGAGTTGCTGGCTCATATGGTAACTCCATGTATAGCCCTCTGAGGCACTGTCAGACTCTTCCACAGTGGCTGCACCATTTTACACTCCCACCAACAGTTTCTCCACATCCTCGCAGACACTTGTGATTGTGTGTCCTTTTTATTACAGCCATCCTAATGGGTGTACCCTGGCATCTCACCGTGGTTTCCTCAGGGTTTTGATCTCCTGACTCAGGGACAGTCTTCTTCTTCTCCCTAAAGAACTTTGGGACTCAAGAGTCTCCAGAATCGATTCCACCTCCTATCCCTCCTACCCCACACCCTCCCCTCCTGCCAAAAGGAACACTTTACAGAGAGTGATCATCACATGCCAGCTACTGTTCTAAGCCCTATTATTATCCCCACTTAACAGATGCAGAAACTGAGGCACAGAAAACGGTGACTGCTCCAAGCTTGTAAGTGGTGAAATCAGGGTTCAAACCAGGGAGCCTGGCTCCAGAGCTCTGGCTGTTAACCATCAGGATCTTCTACCTCCTGAGTCAAAAAAGACAATGCTGGAACCCACTTTAGAAACTAAAGGACTCCACTAACGTTAGCTGCTACTGTTATCAGAAATCCCAGCTTTGAGCCCACCCCCTGGCACAATGCCCAGCAAACAGCGGGTATCTAATAAATGTTTATGAGAGGTGGGCTTCATAGATTCTCCCTCCCTGCGTCTGCTCACATATGTGACTTCCACCTCAAATTCCTTTCTACCTCCTTCCACCAGGGCAGCAGGGCACGACCAGGTCCTGGTGGGGCTGAGGCTAGCGCCCCAGTTCTGGCTCTAAGGCCAGAGCTCCTCCACCTCACTAGGCTGCCTCCCCAGGAGGATGCCAAGACTCTTTTCTCACCTGTAAAATGGGGATAATAATAGTATCTATTTCATAGGGTTAAGGTCAAGATTAAGTGAGTTATTAGAAAGAAAGAGCTTAACGGAGTGCCAGGCTCAGGATAAGTGTACAGTACACGTCAGCTCCCACGAGGGACCTTCCCCTTGCATCAGCCCCCTTGCCAAAACACGAGGAAGCACGGATCTGCGGCCTGTGGCCTGGGCTAGCAGCGTTTCCTGGCCGCAGTAGGAACAGGGC
This sequence comes from Craseonycteris thonglongyai, assembly GCA_004027555.1. Lineage (NCBI taxonomy): Eukaryota > Metazoa > Chordata > Mammalia > Chiroptera > Craseonycteridae > Craseonycteris > Craseonycteris thonglongyai. The sequence goes on along the minus strand of PVKE010002387.1, from coordinate 49,271 downwards.
AGAGAGATGGCTAAGCCACCCTGCCGCAGGCCAGACCTTTCTTCTCACTCTCCTGAGTCACACTCACAAACCAGGCCCAGGGCACCCCTGCTGGCAACCCCAGGAAGTAGGGGTGGAAGGATAGGGGCTGCTCTCCAGGGCAGGGGTTACTGCCACTTGGCAGTCTGCCCTGAAACTCAGCCCAGCCCAATTAATAGGGAACAATTGTGTCAGCAAGGGACCGTCTGCCTTGGGACTTCAGCCACAGAAGATTCTGGCCACGTTCTCTGCATAGCCATAAAACTCTAAGCCAAGAGCCAGCCCTGGCCAGCCTGCTAAGCCCTCCAACAGGCCTTGGGATCCTGTCCTCAGAAGCCCGGCCTGTCCACAGGGCAGATGAGGGAAAGTGGCGACCACTACAACTTGTGCCCTTGTGGGAGTGCTCCTGCAGCCTGAAGGCATTGTGGCATTGAGGCACTCGTCTTTCAACAGACCTCCTCTGGCTTTAAAGTCAGTCGGTCACAGATTCCAACCCCTGCTCTGTCACTCATGAGTATGAGCAAGTGACTTTGCCCGTAAGCCTGAGCCACATTCAACGTAAAAAGTAATTCCATCCCTTCCTGGCAGGGCCCTCGTGGGAGCTGACATGGGCTATGCATTACCGTGCCTGGCACGGTTCTAGGCTCTTTCTTTGTATTAACTCACTTTACCGTTACCACAACCCTGTGAAGCAGGCATTGTTATTGTCCCCAAGTTACAGGAGAGGGAACAACAAGAGAAGTGTATAGGAGACACCTACACAGGGTACTTGGCCCAACTCCTGGCATTCGGAGACGCTCAAATGCATGAGTCCTCCATCCCCTGAGTGGACGGGGGCAGGGCTTAGGGTCTCTAAGAATAATAGGACAGCCCTTGTTCCAAAGAGTGTGCGGAGCAAACTTATCCCCATGCAGCCCTCAGCACAAACCTCCCCACCCAAGGCAGGCAGAGCCAGGGGAGGTGCTCTGGACACCGCCTGCCCAGAGGGGGATGGCTTTCCAGCTCCCCGGCAGTAAAACGAGGTGCTGGATGGGCTGGTCACTGCCACGGGCCATCTGTGCCCTCACGATTCTATAACCACAGCCCATGAGATGCAGGGCAGGGCAATGCACTCCAGATCCCTCCACAGCCCAAACCACACACATTTAAGCCTCTTAGATTTTCCGATTTTAATCAAGCCTAGCCCCGAGCAACATTCTTCAATAAGGGGGGTTTGTTTAGCTTGTTCTGAGAATCAGTGTTACCTACCTCTCCCTCATTTCTACTTGTGCATTTAAGACTATATATGTGGCCTTTAAAAATCCTTCTCTCCTCACTTGGAAGAAACGTTTGCTCACAGCCGAGGCCACAGAACACGGGGCCTCCTCCCAGGACCACCGCGCTCACAGCAGCACCCTGCCTGACAGCACTTTTAACTGGGTCCCACCTGCTCACTGCCAGCACTACTTTTAACCCTTTGTAATAAATGTCTGGCAGGAATAAAGCAGGAAATATCTATCCTGTCTTATTAGTGAAGCAACTGAGGCACAGAGAATGAAAGCAGCGTGCCCAAGAACACGCAGTGGCAGGGTCATTCACTTGTTCGTTCACAAAGCGTTGAATTCGGTGGTCTCCCCATCCCACACAACTTAGCCACATCCCATCCTAAGCCTGAGTAAGTAGATGAACTATGGTGAAGATGGGGAAGGGAAAAGGAAGGGAGAAAAGGGGCAGGGGGAGGAGGGAGCTAGAAGAGACTCCCGTTTCATGAGCCATTCTGACACCAGGAGTACAGGTCTCTCTGCGAGTAGGGCCTGGGGGCAGGGACGGAGCAGGCCTGACCTGCTGTGGGACAGGCCCCAGTTTAATTCCTGACCCTGTGGGACCTCCTCTCCCAGCACTGCCTCCTAGAGAGAAAGCACAGCCAGCCCAGAGGAGTCCTGTGAGGCTGAAGGAGGTGATGCTCTTTGTAACCATCCATGGGATCCGTGCTCACGGCTATCATTCCTGTGATTTGTAGGGTCTGCCATTTCCCCAGTGCTCTCACAGGCACTGCCTCATGGGAGGCACAAAACAGATGTTCTTCCCCATTTTGCAGATGAGTCAAAGGGAGGCCAGGGGAAGAGACATAAACAGGGGTGGCTTGAACTCACACCTGCTCCCAACATGTGCCTCACAGGACACCAGGCAATGAATGAAGGAGGCCTTTTGGTTCTTAGGGCTTTTCCTAGGCCCATGCTGCCTCCTGGGAAGATCTGGGGAATTCTAACTCAGTATCAGCCCCAGTCTAGAACCTTCATATCTACTATAGTGTCTGACTCCCACAACTATCCTGCAAGGACACCAAGGCCCCGCGGCAGAGTGACCTGCCCAAGGTACCCAGCTGGCAAATGGCAGAGCCGGAGGGTGAGTCCTAGAAGGCTGACTCCAAAGCCAGCTTCCCCCCAGCCCCACAGGGTCCTCCCTTACCCCTGCCGCTCGATGGAAATCAGATGCCCCATCTCTGGGGAAATGGCCAACGATGGTCACTCAAGGCTCTTAGAGAGGAAGTCAATGTTTCCAAAGGCAAGCTTTTCAACTCAGGGAGGCACAGAGGGGAGGCCTCTTTTTTGTTCTACTTTGTCAGTCTCTGCTCCTACAAAGCAGCTAAACTTGTTAGAGGTCCTAAAAGAAAATCTTAAACTTAAGAAAAGAAAAGCCAATCTGTTCTCATTAGTTCTCAGGTCACCTGCCACCAGAAAAGAAGGAAAAGGTAGGGGATGCCGGGATAGCTCAACAAATTGAGTGCTTGCCTTGCAACCATGAGGTTCAGGGATCAAATCCCGGCCCCGGCCCCGGCCCCTGCAAGCCCACATGCTGAACTGCGGCACAACTGGTAACCTCCAGGATGGATCAGGGGCAAAGCTTCTCACCTCCCATGAGGGAGGACCCCGGTTTGGTTCCTGCCTAGCGTTCCCCACATCCATCTGTGTGGAATGAAACCATGTCACAACTAATGATGTACAACTATGGAAACTGCTCTGGGCCCTCCCCTGTCCCTCTCTCTCACTTTCTGAAGGAAGGAAGGAAGGAGAAAAAGGTAGGTCTTCTGGCTGTGCTCAGCTCCATGGGTCAGCAGTACCCCTGCAGACCCCTTCTGATACAACAGGGGGCAAAAGCAGGGAGCGAGAGAGAGGAAGAGGGGGAGAGAGGGGGAAAGAGGTGGGGGGGAAGGCTTCCAAGCTGTTTCCACTTGTTATATTTACCCAAATCCTTTAATTGACCTCCATGGAAAGACTCCCGATTAGACTAATCCTGCCTACTGAGCTTTCCCATTAATGCTCCTGGGGAGTCTGCGGAAGGCCCAGGGAATACCCCACATCCTGGTGCAGGAGTCAGCAGGCTGCCCTCACTGGCCGTCTGCTGCCCGGTACACCCCCACCAAAGCAGGCTGAGCAGCATCAGGAAAGACTTTGGAACCTGAAGACCTGGATTCTGGCTATAACCCTCTATAGGCAATGACCTTGGCAAATTCCTGAGCCTCTCTGTGCCTGCATATCAATGATATTAATGTCAGCAGTTGTACTATGAAGCACAGATAATATAGATATTATTAGTACCCCCATTTTACAGGTGAAGGGACCAAGACTTAGTGAGGTTAAGTAACTTGCCCAGATTCACAGACAGTGAATGGCAAAGCCAACCAGGAGCTGAAAGTCTTCCTGTCAATGAAGTCAACATTCCTAACCCCATGCCATTCTGACTCCCCTTCAAGAAGGGAGCAACCAGAGGTTCAGCTAGACTCTGCAGGAAAGCACTTAATTGTCAGAGCCTGGCACCCAGTAGGCGCTCTCAAAAGGAGCATTCTTTCCCTTCCCTCTTCCTCAGGCAGTTGAGAGGGGCTCTTTGTGTCCATTCTTTTCAGACCTCTATGCAGTCTAGGTCCCTAACCGGGAAGTAGTGACCAGTGGGTCCCTCCAAGCAAAGGGATTGCCTGCCACCTTCCACATTTCCTACAGCCAGCTTGGGACAACTCCACCATCGAGGCCCCACCAGGACTGCCTCTTTCTCTCTGAACCCGGCCTTTCAAAGGGCCTTTCATTTATCGGGCTTTAATGTCTCACATGATTTAATCGGAAACACGTGCCTTGTAAATATCATCTGTCATGTTCCATTAGGTTCACAGGGAAAAGTACAAGTCAATAAACAAAGGTTGTAGCATAAATCTACCTTGAACACATAATACCTCAAATAAGAAAATCAAAACATGTGTGGCCTCTGACCCAGGGAGTTTCACGAGCGGGAACACTGGGTATAGTCGGGAACATTTCTAAATGTTCATAATTAATAAGGAGGCTGAAGCTCGTCCCGTTTGCGTAGTGCGAGTACATGCAAAGTGCTTCAACAAAAGAGCCTGCTCTTCAGCACCTGTTAAGTCACAAAGCATGCCTAGCTGGGCCGAAAATGGGCTCTCTCCACGGCAAAAAGACGCAGCCAGCCTAAGAAGCTTCTTTTACAAAAGAGGGAGCATTTCCCCCATTTTCCTCCTACAGAGGATACAGGAGAAGAGGATATGATGAAAACACCTTCCCTCTTCCCTTTCAGTCCCTTTCTTCCCTGGTACTCTCCCACGCTGTTTGGAGTCCTAAAACAGAGGCAAGGGAAAGAGGATGAGGGTGTTTAAGGAGTCAGACAGCCTGGGGTTCAAGTCTCAGCTCTGCCATTTAGGACCAAAGTGGCTGCTACCAGAGTCTTGTCTGATCCTCATCTAATAGGAAAACAGTTACTTACAATGTGTTCTGTTCCAGTGTTCCTACTATTGAAGACCTAAAAACAATTTATTGAGGGTTTTTTTCCCTCAAGAAGAAATTAAAATGCATGTTTGCCATTTTAGATGGACAAAGATGCGGCTCATGTACCCCTGATATGCTCGGGGCTGGTGCTTTCAGACACACACTTCCATCCACCCCCAGTGAAGCTTTCTCCAGAACTTGGAAAGGAAAGCAAAGGCTGAAGGCAGCTTGATAAATGTGGGAAGACTAGGTTTTCTCATCTGCAAAATGGGTGTAGCACCTCCTTCTTCACGGGATTGTCACAAGGCATGTTCAAGAACGCCACTGTGAGACATAATACAAATATGTCTCCCCTTTTAATTGAATTCATAGATCTCAGAGTTCTGGTCCAGGAAACTTCACAGCTCATCTGACCCAACCCCTTCATTTTGCGGTCCTGGGACAGGGGATCAGAGTGAGCAAGGGCCTGGCTTCACCCAGTAAGTCAACAGGAACACCAACACTGGCTCCCAGGCACTGGGATGGCACTCAGGGTCAGATAGCACTTGGCACATTTTGGCAGGTCACCTGGTCACCTCCTCTAGGCTGAACTCTGGCTTCCCTTCCCTGGAAGTTCTCCCTGGCTGTCCCTCTGACCACCTGTAGTCCTTGCTGGGCAAGTGCATTCCAGTTTGGAACACAACACATGCACAGAGTCTGGAAGCATTCTCTCTGCCCAAACCTGCCTCATCTCCAACTAGACTAGAAGCTCCCTGAGGGAGCCCAGCCCACACTCAGCACGTGGAGACACATCTTTACTAGTTACTCTGTCCCCCCACCCCCACTAGAATGTAAACTGCATGAGGTTAAGGATTGTCTGTGTTGTTCACCATACTATCCCAAGTGTCTGGGAAAGTGGCCAGTGCACAGTAGGCACTCAGTAACTGCTGGGTATATGGATCTGTTGAAATGACAGCAGGATCCCTGTCCTGTGCTTGTGTATTACACAATGTTGACGCTTTAAAAATCTAGTCCCAGTAACTCAACTGCCCCAGGTCATATACGAAGCTAGTATTCCAGAATCTAATATGTGCCTCACACATATTGGGAGCTTTAAAATATACAGTGTTGGTTGATGGTGTGAAGTGAATGAGTTGGTAGGTAGTTGGGTGGCTGATTGGCTAGGCAGGTGTTTCCTGGCAGTTACCGTAGATGGCTTCAGGGTTGGTTATACAGACCGGTAGGTGGGTGGATAGACAGTTAGATGATGGACACATGAGTGGATAAACGGGTAAATGGAGAAGGAGGTGGAGGCAAAGAAAAGATGGAAAAGAAAGACTCATTCAGATTTACTCTCTGATCTGATTCTTCTTTGAAGGAGAGTCAGAGTTTATGGCCCCATCTCAATGTCCAGGGCAGAAAGCCATACCCACCCTCAAAGAACCCTCTCACAGAGGCAGCTCTGATTCAGCTCAGTGCGATCTGAGCAGGGCAAGGGCAGGGCCCACAGCAGGGCCTGGTGAATGTTAGCTGATGGGTAACTGGGTGGATCGATGGAAATACCAATGGTGTTCATGCACAGAGGCATGAAGCTGGGCCTGCGGCCCGATGAGAGAAAGGACAGAGACATCTGGATGAGGGAAAGCCCTGCTGCTGAGGGGATGATGTGTGTGGCCAGCTGTAGAGGTACACGGGGTACCCACAGAGGTACAGAGGATGGGAGGGGAGTCCCTGCACAGAAGAATAGGGAGGCTGGGTGGGGAAGCACAAGAGACCTTTATCCATGTCACAATTTTCCTGAGGATGGCACACCCCTTCATCCAAGCCTAAAGAAATGGGGAGACACTGACAGCCCACTAGCTGCAAGCCCCCCTGGTCAGCTCTGAAGAGGCTCCTTCTTCCTGAACTCCCAAAGAGTCCTGGGAGCAGCTCTAGGCTCAGCCAGGCCCCTCAAATGCCATCCCTTTCCATCTCCAGGGGGCACTCTGAGTCATAACCAGCCTGAGGGTGTCTCCCCCACTAGACTGCACATAAAATAAACAGCCCACAGGCTTTGACATTTCACATGTAGGAGTTGTATGTGGCCGCAGAGCTGTGCACCCCCACCCACAAGTGGAGCTGTGCAAACCGGCAGCCACAGTCACACAACCTCTCGTGCGCGATGCTTCCTTTCATTTTCTCAGCAAGCCTGCTAGGCGGGCAGGCTTAGACAGATGAAGAAACCAAGGATCAAAGACACAAGGGGGCTTGCCCAAAGTCATACAGTGAGAGGACCAGTCCAGCTGACCCCAAGTCCCTGCTCTGCAGCTGGTACATTACTTCGAGGCTCTGTGTCATTCCCTGCAGGGACGAGATCGCCTACTTCACAGGGAGGGTGAGAGAGTCTAAGCAAACTCTCCGCTACAAACAAGTGCCTAGAATGCCCTGTGTCACCCATCTGCCTGCCAGGCCCCTGAGCTCATCCTGCAGGGTCCCCCAACGCCAGGTGACTGCGAAGCTCCGACACGGTGCCCGCCACGCTCGTGCAAACGCGGTGCCTCCCTGCAGACCCCCAGCACATGTGGGAAGCCAGTGCCAGGCACCCTCCCACGCATGTGAATGTTCCTAAACAGAGTAATTAGAGTAGTGTTTAGGTAACTTTGACACAGGCCCCCTAATCAGAATCACATGTGGGACGGAGTCAGCCGTGGTGGCCGAGCTGAAGGGGGCCGGTCAGTCTCCTCCCCTAACACAACAGCTACCCTTTCTGCCTTCCTTAAGCCTCGTTGCTCTGACTCACCCACCCTCTACTGCCCACCTCAGGACTGAAATGGCACGCACCCTATGACAGACCAGCAGGAATCACTTGTGGGACCATGGTCAAGCCACCCACCGACTCAGAATGGCCCGAGACCCTCTAGTATCTACCAACAAGTGAGGACACTAAGGGATGTGCTCACCCAAGGCCACCCAAAGAGCTCAGTGATCACCCCACCCAGGTGATGTCCCAAAAGCCTGGATCTGACCAGATCCTCCCCCTGCTCTGACCAGGTCCTTCCCACCTCAGCAGCCTCCCACAGCTTCCCATCACCTCTAAGATAAAGCTGGTGTTTCCCTGCCTGGCCGCCAGGTGGGTAAGCATAGTGGCCCCAGAGTTAAGGCCCTGGAGTCAGCCAAACGTCAGCCCAGAGCCCAGCTCTGTGCTCAGATCACTGGTTATTTGGCAAATGACTTTACCTCTCAGAGCCTTAGTTTCCTGTCTGTTAAATGCAGATCACAATAGAGACCTGACCCATTTTATTAGCCCAATGGGGAGCACTTGGTACCATGCATGGCACCTTAATAAGTAGCAGAGCAAATACATTCCCAAAGAAGCACTAACTATGTAGTCAGAGGGCCATGTTTTTTAGTCCCATCCCTCTTCTTATTCACTGTGTGACCTTAAGAAAGTCACTTGGGGGTTCTGGGCTTTAGTTTCCCCATTGGTCTCATGAGAAGACAGGACCTAATGATCCCAAAAGGTGGGCTGACCAGACATACCATTTTCAAGGGGCCAGAAAACAACGGCACTGCCCCATTTCAAATGGTACGTATGGTCAGCCTACTGACACCTTGAATTTAGCCCCGTGAGACTAGGCTGACCATACATAGCGTCTGAAATGGGACAGTACCATTGCTCTGTGTTCCATTGAAAATGGTACATCTGGTCTGCCTACAAAAGGGCTTTACTGACACAGCACCTATGGTCCATGGGTCTGGCAGGTACTGGGAAGAAGCAGATACAACACGCTCCATTCTCACCTTTAGTGGGTCATTCAAGGCCCAGCACAGTCAGAGTCCAATCTTCCTTTATGGCCTCATTCTGGCCACTTTCAGCCATGTCACTGTTCCTGGAACACCAAATTCCTCCCCAATGCCCACCGCACAGCTGGCTCCCACCGGGCCTTTGCACAGACAGCTTTTGCCTAGCTCACTGCTCCTCCAGCTTCGGGGTACACACACATCACCTGGGGATCTTGTTACAAAGCAGATCCTGATACAGTAGGTCCGGGTGGGGCTGAGAGTCTGCATGTTTAACTGTTCACGCTACTGCTCTACAGACCACACTTTGAATAGGGAGGGCCTAGAATGCCTTCTCCCTATTCACCTAGCAAAGGCCCTCTTCATCCTTCAAAGCCTGGCTCAGGCAACCCTTCTGCTAGAAGCCAGCATCGCAGCAGGATTCACAAAACCCCTGCCAGTCACCTGTGTGTATAACTGACAATCACCCACCTAACGCTACTCACACAAGCAGTTTCCAAGTCCGTGTTCCCACCTGAGGGTGGGGTGAGTCCCAGTGCCCAGCACAGGACTCATGCAAAGGGAGGGCCAGTGTCCCTCCCCTAACTGGATAAGGTCAGGGCAGTGCGGTCATTCTCATATCACCTTGCCCCAAAGACTGGGCCATGTGAGGCTTCATCTGGTTCTGCCAGGGCCCTGTTTCTAGGCAGTTGTGGGGCATGGGCTACCACACAGCTTCTTCAACACAACCGCCAAAGTGACATTTGACAGAAAAAGCAGGTAGCAGGGGCCTAAATGTGAATGTGAAGCCTGAAAGGCAGAAACAGAGAAAAGGAAGAAAAAAGAACACAGGAAAAAATGAGGCAGAGAGACACCTCATAGGAAGACGTGGCAAGCTCGGGGGGTAGGGAGGGGGCGAGAAGGTGAGAAATAGAACCGCATAGAGACACCAAAAGGAGGGAAACAGATGACAACAGCAAGAAGTGACCAGGTAGAGAGAGTGAAAGAAGAGAGGTAGGGGAGGAGAGAAAGAGCGGGGAGCCCCTAAGATGGCAGCTAACTCATCCTGAGAGGCATTCATCCACAGGAGGCAGGACGGCCTCCCCACAAAATGTCCCCTTGGTCCCTTGAGTACCTAGGCCTCTTCATGCCATGCTTGCCACCTCCACCCCTGGCTTGGGGTATGTGTCTGGACAGGACAAGTCCTGTGACCTTTCCCTACTTCCCTCCACTTTCCACAATCTTCCTTTTCTCCCCATAGAGTTACTAAATGACGAATAAGAAAGAAGCTGGAAACAGCAATTTGGTTTTCTTTTCCTTTCTTTTTCTTTTTTTTTTTTTTTTCCTCTACAGACAAGGTCCAAAAGTTGCAGGAGACTGATCTGAATCTAAAAACAGAGGCATCACAAACTCCGCAATTACCAGCAAGTCACTCATCTCCTCCAAGGCTGGGCTCCTACAGCTGCAAAACCACCAGGAGCCTCACAAGAGTGTTGAAAAGATCAAATGAGGGATGTAAACACGAGACCAGTACCTTGTTCTGGCACATAGTAGATGCTTCACAAATGGTCACTGCATTTGAACCACGGGATGGGTTACACATACATCTTTTTTAGTTTTGGGGTTTTTTTTAAGTCCTTTCCTACCCTGTATCTCCCCTAAGCCTTGCAGGAGCCCAGGCATAGATTATCACCCCATTTTAGAAAAGAAAAAAACTGAGAAATTTTGCATGGCAGCTTGGGGCTCAGACAATGTGGAAATTCAGTCCCCTATGGGCCCCCACTTTTACTACTCTGCCAGCTCACACAAGACTAACAAGAATGCATTTTTCCTATAAGAAGTGACCGAGCCTCCACAATGCTATGCCAGGCCCTGTGCAGAGACAGGCACAGAGATGGAGGCAGTGGGACCACTGCTGAGGTAGACAGGGACAGTGGGAGGGCACCCCACCCACCTGAGATCAGAGGCCTCCTCTTTGCAAGCACTGTGCTAGGCCCCAGCGAGGCCCCTGCTTCTCACAGAGTTTTCATTCTTGAGAGGAAAGGATGACTGTGAACAAGAGAATATTGAATAATGACAAGTGTTCAGATAAAAACGCAAAGGAACTGAGTGAGTGGTCCTCACTCACTCAGAAGGATGACCTCTCTGGGAGGTGATACTGGAACAGATACCTGGGTCTGCCACACAAAGGTAAGCAGGAAAAGCATACTAGACAGAGGGAACAGGAGGTGCAAAGGCCCTAACAAGAGGACAAGTTTACCATGTTCACAGGACAGGAAAGTCAACATGGCCGAAGCACGGTGAAGGAGACATAGAGGAATGTAGAAGGTGAGGATGGACCACACGTCAGCTTCAGGACAGGACAGAACAGAAAACCGATGGAGGGCTTGAAACACGAAAATGACATGGTGTGGTTTACCACGACATCACACTTACACCAGCTGCTAGGTACAGAATGGACTACAGAGAGGCCAAATGGCAGCAGGGGAACCAATGAGGTAACTCCTGTGTAGCTACCAGGAAGAAGGTGCTGGGAAGGCACAGACCAGGTGGTGCTGGTGGAGATGCAGTACTGAGCCCAGAAGCCAATGACACTGGAGCTGGGCCCTGCAGGTGGAGAAGCCGACCAGGGCATGAGAGGGGCAGCCAGTGCAGAAAGGCAGCCCTGGAGGAGCCGAGTGGCCACTGAGCCTAATGCTGCTGCGAAGCCACTGAGATGGAGATGGACATGATGGCTAGATCTGCCCACGCAGAGGCCAGGGACCTTGACAAGAGCAGTCTGTGGACAGAGGAGACTGCAAACCACATCGAGGCAACTCCTCAGCGGAAGCAGAGAAATGAGCAGAACCAGGAGGGAGTGTGAGCTCAAGGAAGGAATGCCAGCTGGTAAGTTCTGGAACGTGTGTGGACGCTGATGGGAATGACCCCTAGAGAGGGTGAGATTCACACTGCAGGAGAGATAACAGCAGAGGCAACGTCTCTGAGGAAAAGAGAGAGGATGGGATTCCGAGGACAATCTGTCCTTTGACAAAAGCAGGGGCATCGCGGACACACCGTGCAGACGGGGATGCCCACAGGAGCTGTGAGTGGCCGAATGCAGACCGGGCTCCCCAGCACGGCTGTGTGTTTCCTCAGCCCCTGCACCAGGTGGCAGGCACAGGCGCACTGGTCTCTGAACCAGGGTTGGGGCCTGACAGTGAGAAGAACAGCTGCTGGGGAAGGAGTGATCCTAAGGGTGGACTCGAAGCTGGATAAGGAGGGCAGTGAGTTCACAAGAGGTGACAGGCAACCCAAAGCAGTAGGGTTTGTAGATGTGATGTCTTCAAATATCTGATCACTGTCAGATCACTGTCAGATCACTGTCACCAGCATGTGAGGACTACCTTCAACCTGAAAGAATGAGACCAAACAATCAGCAGATGGAAAACAAACAAATGGGAAACTGAAACACAGGGAATAGGAGAGATGATGGTTTCAAATCCTAAACTCTCCTCAGAGAGGGATGATAAGATTTTGCATCCATAGAGATAGAATGCATAAAAAGGAACTATTAGAGACCAAGAAGGTGTTTCTGTAAACTAAAAATTACAAAAACAAAAAACAAAATGGGAATAAAGTCAAGGAAATGATCAGAAAACAGGTCAAAAAAACAAAGATAGCAAGAAAATTTGAGGATCGATGCAGAAAGCAAAACATGCAACTAGTGGGATTTTCAGAAAAAGACAATAGAGAAATGGTATGGAAAAAGATTTCCAAGAACTAATATGCAAAAATGTCTAGAAGTAAAGGTTATGAATCTCCAGAAACAAAGTGCCCACCAAACAGCTAGTCCAGTTAATGGGAGAAAATCCATATCAAGGCACATCACTGGGAATTTTCACAACACCAGGGATGAAGAGAACATCTAGAAAGGGTCTAGAAAATGGAAGAGGGCCAAGAATATGTGCAAAGTATCAGAAATAAGCATGGTTTTGGACTTCTGGACAGCAATGAGGGAAGCTGTAAGACCATAGGAGACTCTCCTCAAAATTGTTAACATCACCAATTCTGAAGCCAGACAGCTCGAGTTCAACTCCTGACCCTGCCATTTACCAGCTAAGTGGCCATGGCCAAGTTACTTAACATTATTGCATCTCAGTTTCCTCATCTGTAAAATGAAAATACTAATAGTCTCTGCCACCTTCTTCAATGGATTGTTGTGAGGAGACATGAATCTGTGTAAAGCACTTAGAACTGTGCCTGGCACATAGTAATAAGTACTTACTGGTTAGGTCTTATTATTTAAATTCCCCAGGCAAACCATTAATCGGGAATGAGATACTTTTCAGACAAACATCCCTACTTACCTTTATTACAAAGTCATTGGAGGATGTTCTCCAACAAATTTTGGGGTTAAACTAAGAAAAAGGAAAATACAATGCAACGGACATGTGCCTTTCTTGTTGAGTGTCCAGGATCTGAACACCTTTCTTCTACTGGGAAAATTACTCACCTTATAAGGCAAACCACCCCCCACTCTCCCGCAACACACACACAGAGAAATGGAAAGTGTCAGATGCCTCACATCTCTGTCTTTGCTTGGTGTCACCCTATCATGACTACCACATTGTAAAACAGCAGTCCCTCAACCCTGTTTTTTCTCCATAATACGTACCATCATTTGGTAAACTGATTTGTTTGATCATTTTGTCTTCCCCCTTAATGTAAGCTTCATAAATGCAGACATTTTTGCCTATTTGCTTGTTTTCCCAGACTCCAGAAGAGTGCCTAGCTCACAGGAGCGCTCAATAAAAAGTTGCTGAATAAGGAAAATACATGCTTTCCCAGCCACCCTTGCAGCCAAGGCAGAGAGGCACGGGGCCTTGGCACTGCCAATTAGAGACGTCCACCCCAGAACATGACTCTAGGGGGATAGCTCACATCCACTGGCACAAGTAAAAACAGAGAAGTCAGAGACAGCCAGTGACCAGAGACGGTGGCTGTGCTGCCAATGTCCGGCACCCACTTTCACAGTGCAGTTTCACTGCACAGCCCTGGGGCAGGACTTGAGGTAAGGTTCTTGGCTATGTAGCTTCTGAGCCTGGTTCTCTAGCCTTAGCAGGAAATTCTGTTCGCCACCCAGCATCCTTGTAATAAAATCTCTTTTCCGCTTAAATCTGCCAGAGTTCGTGATTACACATGTGAGCCAGAAAATGGGGAATCCTACACAGGAAAGCTTCAGAGGAGTCCATGCACATCAGTTGTGCAGAAGTACCCCCCACTTTAGGAAGCAGGAGACATGGAACTACGATAACCTGATACATCAGAGAAGTTAGAAAATTATCATGATAGGCATTTGACAAAACTAATGGACTGTTTAGTGAAAAATGGTAATAGATATATAAATACCAGGGAGGGCTGATGAATTTTGCCTCCACTGTAATATTTTTGTTACATCAGACATATCTGGATATAACTGGTTCTTGGCCTTGCACACACAGATGCTTACATTTTTCACCCACTGCACCTTAAAATGGAAGTGTTCAGATGTTCAGTTCAAACAGCATGCTGTTATTACATTTTTAACAGTGGAAAAAGTCCCTCTAATTTATTTGAAATTGTTAAAAAAGAAGGTGAGGACTTCTTAAAGAAGATCATTACAGGTGATGAAACTTGGGTCCACCGTTATGGCCCCAAGAACAAAAGGCAGTCTGTGGAAGACTGCTATAAGGGATCACCTCAGCGGAAAAAATTCAAAATTCAGGCCTCAGCTGGGAAGGTCATGTTGACTGTTTTTTGGAATTATGAACATGTTGTTCTTGCAGACTTTTTGAAAAGGAACAAGAATAAACTCTGAACATTATATTGAAACTTACTGCATTGAAAAGAAGAATCAAACAGATTGGAATAAGAAATGAAACACTTCTTCATCACGACGCCTGACCTCACACAAGCACAGCAACAGGAGATGCAATTCAACGCCTGGACTTCTCAGTGCTGCCGCATCCACTGTACAGCCCAGACCTGACTCCTGCTGATTTCCACCTGTTCCCAAAACTAACAGGCCGGTGCTTCATCTGTGATAAAGAGTTGAAGTCTGCAGTGAGGAAATGATTTCAAAAACAAAATGCAGATATTTTTAAGGACAGATTTAAAAAACTAGTGCAGTGTTGGCAGAAGTGTATTGAAGTATGTGGTCATTTGGTAGAAGAATAATTATGCAGCTTTGAAAATAAATAATACAGGTATATTTCTTTATTTTATTTCATTAAAATATTTTTTCCTGTTCATTTTCTATCTATCAGCCCTCTCTCATATAAAACTACGAAAATGAAAAAATAAAATAAAAAGATCGGGAAAGTTGGGATGGCTCAGCGGGTAAAGCGCTCGCTTTGAAGCCCCAAGTACCGAGGATCGATTCCCGGCCCCCGCCCATGCGGACCCACATGCTGAACTGGGGTGTGCCCCCAGTTCAGTTCTTGCCAGGGCCTATGCGGAGGCTCCTGGCCCAGTTCCTGCCCTGCGCAGCCCTGTGCCCACCTGTGTAGTGAAACTATATGGAAAACTAATGTCAACTATGGAGACTGCTCTGGGCCCTCCCCCTTCTCTCTGTCTCTCTCTGTCTCTGTTGCTCTCTGTCAAAAAGCAATAAAATAAATCTTTTTAAAAATAAATAAATAAATAAATAAATAAATAAAAAGATGACATATATAACCCCAGGAGGGCAGAAGGTTGTACCCAAAGAAAAGGTTCCTATAGCAAAGGATGTCCCAAAATTCACGCAAGATTTGAATTTTGCGTCATTTGTGTGGTAAAGTGTTGCCAACGAAAAAATAGACAGAGTGACAGCTGACAGTTCAGGGTTATTAAAAATGGAGTGCTACACGAAAGAACAATGCGTTTTCATTGTTGAGCAATGAAAATTTACAATTTTTAATTATAAACCTGTGTTTTCTATCAAAATTACTTCTTGCGTGAATTTTGGGACACCCTTTACATGACTTGATTCAACATCCTGTTCCAAATGCAATCACTATGGTGAAAATGTAGACTCCAGAGGGTGCTATAGAAACAATTTATCATTATCTCCCCCACGCCCCGCCCCCACACCCAATCACTTTTACAACCCAGTCTTCAGACTTGTTCCCCATCCAGCAGAGTCTATGGCAGTTCCCTGAACTCGTTGGCTCTCTTAGATCATAAAACATCTTACAAACTGTTTTAGTCCCAAGAACAGTCTCGGTTTAGTCATGAAGATGTTCCATCCAGATTAATCAGCTCAACTCTGAACTTCATTTACGGTCAAGTCCCTCCCCTGCCCCAGCTCGGGCCTGCCTCAGGCTGGGACCCTGTGTAGGGTTGAGAGGCAATGTCTCCAGTCCCCTTACTCTGTCTATTGGAGTGGCAGGAAGGAGCTCACCAGCCAGGTACCATGGATCATAGGAGCTCTCTGGACTCGGATGTTCAGTTTCCACTTCTGTGGGTTCCCAGGACAGCTCCCCTGGTTGACAGATGCCCCCGACCCCACTGCATCCCATGGGGCATCTCCAGTCTCTCTCACTTCTGCCTGGCAGGAAGCCTTCTTGGGCAGGGTGGGTCAATCTGAATACGACCACCAGGCAGGTCCCTTGGAACACAACCTTCTGCCCTGACACAGTGCAGCAGTGCAGCTGCCTCTCTCTCCACTCCGCAGTGGCACCAGTCACAGTTGTTCCTGCAGCACCAGGGGCTGTGCCCAGCTCTTTGAGGGCCTCTTAGAACCTCTCTCACCTGAATCGTGGTGAGGAAAAGGCAATCCCCTCCCCACCCACCTGGCTCAGGGGAAGAAAATGTCATAGCTTTCTTAAACCTCTCTCCAAGGAAATCCTCTCTTTGGTTTCTTCTACCACAACCCTTTAACACCCCAAAGTGTGTGCTGTGTAAGAATCTCGAAACCAGACTTTAGTTTAGGCACCTAAAGTACCATTGTAGAAGGTAGTATAGCCCCACTTTAGAAGGTAGCATTTAATACCTATTGTCAATACCTATTTTCTGGGGCTCAGCCAGAACCAAGCAAGCAAAATCCCCACAGTGGCATCCTAATACACCGTCCCACCTGTGCACTGGCTTAACCAAAGAACCATTCTGCAATCAGAGGGGGAGGGGTGCAATGCAAGGGGGATAAGAACTGGGGTGCAGGTGGGGTTTAAGACAACTAGATCTTCATGTATCCTAACAAGAAGGCAGTAGACAGTGAGTACAATTGATCCAGAAACCACAGCGTAAGTCTTACTTAGAGGTGGTGTAGCGTAGACGCTAAGGCTTCACCACTCACCAGCTGTGTAACCTTGAACAAGTCACTTTCCTCCTCTGGGTTTGTTTCTTCATCTGCAAATCAGAGACAATCACCATAACTCCTTCACAGGGTTGTTGGAAGAATGAAAAGAATGATGTTTGTAATGTGCTTAGAACATGACTGGACCATGGTAAGCACCATGTTTAGCTATTACTGTTTTTATTTTTGTAACTGAGACATTGGTAGGAAAATACTAGAAAATGAGTTGAAGACGGGGCTGCTTGTTGCACAAGTCCAGAGAGCACCATCCACACAGATAGGGCATAAGTGGTGCCCCCTGGAGGTGGACATTCCCATAGCCCTGGGTGAAGGCAGCTGCCTCTCAGGACTATGTCAATGAAGGAAAGGGGGCTGAACGACTCTTCAAAGTCTTATAGTACAAGGTGATTTTAAAACTACATTTAGCATTGTTTTACTAAAAATAAAAATTTATTTTTAGAATGTTAGTAAAACAAGCTCCTCAAAAATGGTAGTAACAGCAAACAACAGGACTCAGTGAATGATGAAAGAAAAGCAATGAAGGAAAGGACAGAAAAATCTTGGCGCTATGACTATAAAACATTTTAATTTTTGTTTCAAAATCATTACATAAAACTTGTTTAAACAGTATATTCATAAAAGTATTAGCAACAAATATCAACAGAGCATTAATATTCTTAACTTACTTGAACACTTTAATATATGTAAATTTTTAATTTTATAAGGAAAATATGCAGACCCCAACATAAACACCAACTCACAAAAAAGGAGTTATGAACTGTGAATCACCATACAATATATGTTTGACTACACAAACAATCAAATAAATGTAAAATGAAGCAATAACCAGATGTCATTTCCACTTTCTAATTAGGAAATTATTTTGGAAACACTGGTGAAGATGCAGGGAAGCAAACACTCTAAGACAAGCTTGTCCAACGTATGGCCCATAGGCTGCATGAAGCCCAGAATGGCTTTGAATGCAGCCCAACACAAATTTGTAAACTTTCTTAAAACAGAGATTTTTTTTAGCTCATCAGCTATTGTTAGTGTATTTTATGTGTGGCCCAAGACTATTCTTCTTCTTCCAAAGTGGCCCAGAGAAGCCAAAAGGTTGAACACCCCTGCTCTAAGATACTGCCTGCAGTTGTGAACATTTGTGCAACTTTCTGAAGAGTTATTTGGTAATATGTGTCGAATGTGACTACCCTTTAGCCCAGAAATATTCACTTCTGGGAATCTATCCTAAGAAAATAATCAAAGATGCAAATAAAGATTACTGCATAAAAATATTCACTGCAGCATTATCTTTACTGGAGGGTAGCTGAAAAATTCTAAGCATTATGCACATACAAATAATATATATACATATTTGTGTGTGCATAAACGATCTCTGAGATGCCAGATGAAAACATGGGCGTTACTGGTTGCCTCGGCAATGGGAACTGAGAACTGGGAAAAGAGATGAGAAGGCTTTTTGAGTCTTCTGAATTTTGAATCATTTTAAGGTATTACCTATTCAAAATAATTTGACAAATTTAATAAAATGCAATATACTTTTGAAGGCTTACAAACAATTTTAATAACATGGAAAAGGTTTATTATGTTAGAATGTTAAGTTTAAAAATATACAAAACTTTATATTCAGAATGATTTCAATAATATAGTACAGATAAGCACAGTAAAAAGACTGAAATGAAATATACCAAAATGTAAATGGTTAGGGATGTTGGGATGGCTCAGTGGGTTAAGCACTTCTCTTGCAGCCTGGGGGTCCAAGGACAGAATCCTGGCCCCCGCCCATGCAGACCCATATGCTGAACTGGGCAAGCTTCCTATGTGGGAGACTCCCACCAGTTCCTGCCCTGCACAGCCCACGCCCACCTGTGGAATGAAACTATGTAGAAAACTAATGATGTGCAACTATGGCGACTGTTCTAGGCCCTCCCCCTTCTATCTCTCTCTGTGTCAAAAACAATAAAAATAAGGGAAGCTGGGATAGCTCAGTGGGTTAAACGCTCGCTTTGCAACCCTGGAGCCCGAGGATCAAATCCCGGGCCTGGCCCATGCGGACCCACATACTGAGCTGGGGTGTGCCCCCAGTTCAGTTCTTGCCGGGGCCTATGCAGGAGGCTCCTGGCCCAGTTCCTGCCCTGTGCAGCCCTGTGCCCACCTGTGGAGTGAAACTACATGGCAAACTAATGCTGTCAACTATGGAGACTGTTCTGGGCCCTCCCCATTCTCTCTGTCTCTCTGTCAGAAAACAATAAAAATAAATCTTTAAAAAAAATAAAAATAAATATTTTCAAAAACTGTAAATGGTTGTCATTACTGGAATTGAAATTATGAGCACATACTATTTTCATCTTTATATGTTTCTGTAGTTTCCACTTTTTCTACAAAAAGTACTATTGACATACGTAAGTGGGAGAAGAAAGATTAAATTAAATTATCGTTACAGGGTCAGCCAGCTCACAAAGAAGGATTCGGAGTGAGCCTGAGCACTGTGTTGGAAGTCGAAAAACCCTTCCCATCTAAGTGGCCATGCAAGGCACTGTCAGGAGCCCCGAGCTTGTGATGCCAGGTGCGGACTTGAACGTGCAGGGACCATTTGCCCTCCTGGCACTGTGCCCTGGGAAGCCAGCAGAACCCACTCTCCAGAGCACAGCCACTCAAATGCTGCCTCTCAAGGAAGCCCACCAGTGCTGGTCTGTGAGTTCTCTAAAGCAGAACAAACCTTAGCACTTACATCTGCATCCCTAACAGTGGCCAGGCCTGGTAACCAGCATGCTGGCCCCACCTCCACGCTGGGATGTCCCATCTGCCTGCCCTCCTGACTGGATGTTCCCCAAGGCAGAGATCAGGCCTAGGTTACATACTTCTCCAGGGCCAGACATAGAGCCTAGCATATGATAGTGCTCCGGAAATGTTTGCTGAACAAATGAATAAATTAAAGAATGATATTCCATACTAGCGCTGTCCAACTGAACCTTCTGTGGTGATAGAAATGTTCTATATTTGCTCTGTCTAATATGCTAACCACTGGTCACATGTGTCTACTGAGCAATTGAAATGTGGCTAGTACGACTGAGGGACTGAATTTTTGATTAACTGATTGTATTGTGAATGAATTCATTGTAATTAATTTTAATTTAAATAGTAATAAGTTCTTCTGTAAAAACACTTACATCACACGGTAGTTATAAGATTATACAAGATCAATTAAAAAAGAAAGAAAAAAAGATGATCCAATGTCTTATAGTCCTCAACAGATGATCACTGCAAGATACTGAAAAAGATGAAGCGGAAGAAGGCAGGGCCCCTAACTGCCCAGAGACCCAATCTACTCTGCCAAAATCACACAATGGGAATGTATTTGTGTCTTTGTCTCCCTAGCAAATAGCTCTGCTGTATTCTGAGTGCATATGCAGCCAAAGCCATTGAGAGAATGGAAAACCAGAAAGAGAGGAGAGGGAGGAATGTGAGGCTGGGACAGGGGAGACCGCAGCCTTTATTGCCAGACACAGGAAGAGAGGGCATTCCCTCCAAGAAGAAAGCTTCCGTAAACAGAATGGTGCGGGTGCAAAAAGCTGGCTGACTAACCTGTGCAGCTTCACCACCAGTGTCCGGCAGAGGGCTGTTCTACATACTGACCTCCCCACTGTCCCCAGAGACCAAGTAGTCAACCCTTTCCACCACCACCTCACTGATTCACTAGACTTGCAAGGGGAGCTGGCTAGGAAATAGTCAGGAAACCAAGGTGAGACTGTCTGAGGTCAAGGCTTAGAGTGGCTGGAGCCCAGGAGTCCCTTAGAACAGTGATCCAGGTGACAAGGTGGTGAAGCTTGCACAGAGGAGGACTGAGAACCCAGCCAAGCTGTGAAAACTCACCCCCTGTCCATCCAACCCCCGGACTGCAAGCTCTGTGCAGGCAAGGGCTCTGTCTGTTAGCCCACCACGGTGTCCCAGGGACCAACCCAATACCTGTGACACGGCAGCCATTCCATACACACTGATGAATGAACTGAGCCACAACCAAGCCCTGGTGCAGCCCTTCCCATTTTTAGGATTCTTTCACACACTTCATCCTATATGCTCCTGACAACTGGCTAAGCAGGGATCCTTCTTGCTTACAAATGGAAAACTGAGGCTCAGAAACAGAGGGCCACTCTGGGTTGCTTTCCTGAAAAATCTGCTTGTGAAACTCCCCAGGAAGCCACACCGTGACTGGAGAGGGACAGGTTAATTCCACTGGGATCCTCTGTCCATTCTGGTCCACACTCCCTCTGCAAATCAGAAATGCATTCATTGCAGACCCTGCTCCAAGGAGCCCACAGTCTCATCAGGGAGGAAAACATGGAGCTGAGCATCTGTAATACCCAACTGTTCCGTGGGAGAAAAGTGACAAAAGGCAATCAGAAGATGAAGGAGGACAATGGCCATTCCAGCCAGAGGAGGCAGTTTCTCGCTGTGGTGAATGGGTAAGACTGGACTCAAGGTTGCAGACATTCAGAGGACCTGAGGTCAGAAAGGGTAGGGTCTGTGGCTCTCATCTAAGCCCTAGACCTCAGTTTTTCTCATCTGTAAAATGAGCATGGTGATACTCCCTCACAAGGGCTAACTATAGGAAGAATTAAATGGTTTCATGAGATACCTGCTTCTAGCAGGGCTCCACAGATGGAAGCCACTGTAGTACTAAAGACAGTGCCAGCATGGGGAAGAGGCATCACACATTTGTGAGGTAGAATCAATGTAATTCAGCCGGAATTAGAGTCAGAAGGCAACTCCTAACCCAATAAACCAAAGGGGTGCGGGGAGGTCCAAGCCTCCTGACCTACCCCACAAACACCCTCTCCTGTTAGACATCAGAGTCACCACAGGCTGAGTGTGTGCCCTGGACTGATCCCAGGGCCAAGACCTGTCAGAGAGAGTGCGGAGGCATTCTGTGCCCACCTCAGCAAGCGACATAGCTCCGAACCTTCTCCTAGTCCTAAGTGAAGCCAAGACACCAGCCAATCAGATCTGTGTCCTCCAGCGCAGGGATTAAAACCTCAGTCTCTCTGACTCTAAAGTCCTTATTCTTTTAATTATACCAAAAAAGAAAAAAGGAAGTCAGAGTGAGGGGGAGGGTACTGTGGTGTACAGAAGACGTAGCAAGAGACAAAGTCAGGTCTAGGGACCTAGTCCCAGCTCTGCACTCATAAGACCAGAAACAACAACTCAGCTCTGTCACACACCTACTACATGCTAGTCACTGAGCTAGGTACTCACACACTTCTCATCTTGATCGTCACATCAACCCTGTGAGACAGGAATTACATCCATCTTGTGCATTTCCTCCCGTAAGGAAAACTGAGGCTCAGAGGTCAATGAACTCTCCCAAGGTCCAGCAAGTGGTCTAGCCAGGAAATGAAACCAGCTCTGACTCCATGTGGCCACCTTTGTACAAGTAATATGGCCTCTCTGAACCTCAGTCTTCCCATCTGTTCAAAGGGGAACTGAACGAATAACAATGATTTGGGCGGATCACTACAGTTTACAAAAGTCAACACACCAATGCCTGGAGAAGAGCCAGGAGACCTAGACAATATCCCCCAGACCCCTGTCTAAGTCTGTCCTGGAGTGGGGATCCAGGGTGTGTACTTCAATCTCCAACCCAGAAGGGTCTGTCGAGAATTGGCTCCTGGCTTCCAGTTTCAATACTTGGTCCAAGGTTCTTCTTCATCTTAGAGAAATCTGGGTCAGATGTGTTACAGCCTCCAGTATCTGCTCTTTAAACCACAGACGAGGCACATTTTATAGTGCCTGGGACTGCCTAGAAGGGAGGGCAGGTGGGCAGCAGAGTAGCTATAATCCTGGGCCAGTGACACCAGGACAGCCATCAGGCCCCTCCTCCGCCTGGCCTGGTCTGGAAGCTCTTGGTTAGGACGGCTCTGTGATCACAGGGTCCAATATGTGGTGATAGAAGGAGAACAAACTCTGGGTGGCAAACACACAATGCAACACATAGATGAGGTAATGCAGAATTATACACTTGAAACCTATATAATTTTAACTAACCAATGTCACCCCCAACAAATTTAATAATAAAATAAAAATAGGAAGAAAAAAAAGAAGGGTCTGTGATCACTGAAGCTAAATCTCAGAGGAGAAGGGAGCAGAAGGAAAGGGAGGGGATGAGGGGGGCCCAGATAGCTAAGAAGACTTGTCCAAGGTCATCTTGCAAGCAAGGGGCAGACCTCATTATGAAGAGCCCCCAAGATGCTGCTGGAAAGAGAATATGACTGTGTCTGCATGTGAAAACTCATTGTGTGTTTATTGGAGTCTCGTATGCACTGAGAGCTTACTGTGTGTTCAACCTTGTAGGAAAAAGAACATAAAACTCAGCTCCTCCTTTACGGGGTAGGGACTCCATTCCCAACCTTCTTGGACATCCACTCTGAGCCAGGCCTGTGTAGGGCACACAGGGTGCAGTGATCATGAGACTCAGGCCCTGTCTGAAAGTAAATAGAAATTCACCACAGAGAGTGATCAGTGCCACAGCAGAAGAAAGGGCAGGGTTGTGATGTCAGAGCTCTAGCAGAACCCAGAAGAAAGGAAAGGCTTCTGGGAGGAGGTGGCACTTCAGTTGGGTCTTAAAGAATAAGTAGGAGTCCGTCTGGTGTAAAGAAAGGGAAAGAAGGCCCTTCCAAGGGCTTTGTTTATAAAACATTTACATGGTAGCAGTAACAGTAATAATACTACTAATAATAATCCCAACATTAATTTACCATGTGCCAATCTCTGTATATAAGTACTTATACGTACATGCATTAACTCATTTCATCCTCATAACAGCCTTTTGAATTATTACTATTATTACCCCCATTGTTACATACTGAGACCCAGAGAGTTCAGTAACTTGCCCAAGAGCTCCAAGTTAGCATCCAGAGCCAGAATTTGAACCTAGTGGCCTGGCTCCATACCCACATCCTCAACGAACACCCTTTATGTTTCTCAGATGTGCCAGACCAACTACTGGACACAGGGTACACACATGAATATTTGAATAATAACTATTTTCCAACTTGTTCTAAAAATGACTTAAGGAAGCACAAAGATGAGGTAAAAGACGCTGCCAGTACATAAGGACAGAAGGACAAGTAAAGAGAACATTCTGGGTCTGGAGCTGCATAAGGAAGTCTGATGCTGCTCAAGGATAAGCCAAGCAGGCATCAGCAAGAAACGGAGCTGGACTGCAGGGGGAGAGTACTAAAGCACATCCCTACAGACGTGTCAGTAGTGGATAAAATGCAAATCTATGTAAGAGAGCTCTTAAAACTAGGAACCTCATTAGATTTCTTTTTTCCATCAACAGATACTAAAAATATAATTGCTATCACGTGGACAGGAGAAAGATTTTTGTCCTTGCATTTAGAAAATTTGAATATCCTTGCTGTCAGGGATGGGAAGTAGCAGAAAGGTTTTAAGCAAGAAGTTTCTAGGATTTAAAATCTGGGACATTTGCTCTCTACCTATACCCCTACCCCTATACCCCCACCTCTCCAAGACTCTGGAGCTGCTGGAAATCAACCATTTGAGGGCCCAAAGACAAGCCTTCCCCAGCAAGAATCTCCAACTCAGAGATATTCTCACAAAGAGCACTGCGTAAGTACAAATGACTGTTTGATCAATCATTTGGCCTCAGTGTGGGATTTGGTTAGAATTAAAGCCATCTGGCTAGGGGGTGGTGGGGGTGATGAGGGAGGAGACAACCAGGCGGGAAAATGACCCACTCCCTCCCCCAAAAAGCATTGTTAAAATATAACGGGGGAAAAACAGTAAAGTCTCCGCTGTTATTTCAGCCTAAGCCACTTAATCCTTCAGCACATAAAGCAACTTATTTATGACCTTTTCCCTCACAAAAGTAAATCAGAAGACGCTGCCTTGAATTCAGATATCGCTGGAACTCACTACTCATCTCTCCCAAAGAAATATCCTGTTTCATAAACCTCCTTCGAGATATTTGAAACTACAGATCACTAAATGCCTAGCTTTAGGCATCTGACATTCCAGAGAATTAATATTTAAACTTATTATAGGAAAAAAAGAATTGAGTTTAGGTGAAGCATGAAATATTTAATAGTGTTCTCCAAATTAGAAACCCTATTTTGTTTCGTGCTGGAAATGCCAACGTTATTACCTGAGCTTTGCACTCAAATACGATAAAATGCACGGGCGGTCTTAAGATTAAATACACAATTACTGCCAATCTCTCCAGAGAGAAGGGGAGTGAGACAGGTTTGGGGAGTGGAAGCGATTGAGTTTCCTTTTTACGATACACTTAAAATTATGTTATCATTCTCTGCCTTGAGGGCTGGACTTGAGAAGGCTGAAGCCACTTAACCACCGAAAATTGTTGTCAAGATCAGTGAATCCATGGAGGCCTGTTCACAGGCTCGTGAAGCCGGCTACATCTTGGAATGGGCCCGCTTCTGGGCAGAGCGCCGTAACTTTCTCTACTCGCTAGGACAAAAGTATTAAGTGGTTTGGGATAAAAATTAAGCTTCATTTGACACAGTGGATCCTGGCAGCTTCTGCCGGCACGTGTAATTTATTTACAGGGTTGGAAAAGTCGGCAAAATACATCATCAACTCTTACACAAACTTCTACTAGGTATTAAATACCCAAGCCTCCGTCAGAGAAGTAATTCATATAGTCCAGCAACGTTCCAAAATAAACCCAATCTCCAGTTCTCCAGAGAGCTTGAAACAGCAAATGGGATCTGTCTTTTTTAAGTTGGTTTATAATAACTCCCTGGTTTCTTACTAAAGCCTCATTTTCCATCAAACCTGTTATTTAAAAACAAAGGCAACAATATCTAAAAGAGTAATCTTGTTGCTAAAAAGACACAAATAGGAAAAGGCTGGGCCCCCTCACAACTAGGGCCATCCTGATACTTCTTCTTACTTTCCATTTCAGACCCAGTCTCCACGCTCAAGGGCAGAAAAGCCCTGGGCGATAAAAACTCCAGCAATTTCACCTTCAGAATAGTATGGTGCCTTAAAAATGTCCACACATACATTCTCATGAATGCATTTGCCCTCATGCAAGGCCACAAACACAAATCAGCAGGGAGACCTTTTCCATCCATAGTGGGTCATTTGGTTCATTCATCATTTGACACACCATACCCATTTGCCACAAACAAACTCTCAGATTCACTCTGATCCCTGGCCTTTTCTCCCTCCCAAGACCTTCTTCATCCAACCAAGTGTTTAATAAGAAATAATTATATAATAGATCTCAAGACACCATGCCCAGTGAAGTATGCATGCTACACACCAGGTGTGGTGGGGGATCATGAGAATTCTTTTCAAAAGATGTCTTCATAAGCTGTAGAAGAGAGGCCACAACCAGGACCTGGGCCAGGAACCTCTCCAAACTGTATGAAAGTCTCAAACAGGAACTAGAACTCGTCTTAATGGATGAGGTGTATATGCGTGTGTCACTGCTTCCAAGTAGGGGTGCTTGCAGGAGTCCCCTCCATAGCCTCAGAGAGTCCTTGCCTGAGGACCCAATGGTACAACTGAGAACTACTGTCCTCTCCCCATTTCTGAAGCAGGTTGGTGGGCTGAGCCCTAATGGAGATAGAGTCCCCCCTGCAAGTCACACCTGGACCTATTAGCTAAGACTCAAAGTGCTGCTCCAGGGAATGGCTGTCTGGACCGGCCTATGACCTTCTGCTGCCTTTCCCCTGGCCTCAGGACACAGGCTACAGCCATTAGTGACTTCTTGCCACTGCGTGGTTTTAAGACTGTCTGTCCTTGAGAGCCCTGTGCTTTACTGGGAAAGCACCGGCTTTGCTGTCAGACAGAACTGGGTTCAAATCCCAAACTCCACTACTCACTACCTACATGGCAAGCTACTGTGAATTAAACAGTGAGCTCATTATTAGGATAAATCAATAACCTTTCCAAGCTTTAGTTCCCCCATCTGTAAAATTAGAATAAGACCTCCTGTCCTCATAGGGTCATTGGGCATTAATAAATGCAACTACAGCTATAAAGCAGGGGTCCCCAACTCCCGGCCCATGGACCCACACCAGTCTGTGGCCTGTTAGGAACCCGGCCACACAACAAAAAGTAGCCAGTAGGCAAGCCAGAAAAGCTTCATCTGTATTTACAGCCACTCCTCTTCATTTGCATTACCACCTGAGCTCCATCCGCCTCCTGTCACATTCCTGTCACATCAGCGGCCACATTAGATTCTCATAGGAGCCCGAACCCTATTGTGAACTAACTGCCCATGTGAGGGAACTAAGTCATGTGCTCCTTAGGAGAATCTAATGCCTGATGATCTGAGGTGGAGCTGAGGCAGTGATGTTAGCACTAGGGAGCAGCTGCAAATGCAGATTAACTTTAGCAGAGAGGTTTGACTGCACAGAGACCATAATAAATAAATTGCTTACAGATTCACATCAAAACCTTATAAGTGAGTGATAAGTGAGAATTAAGCTACATCTGGCACTTGAATCATCCCGAAACCATCTCCCCCATCCCAACCCCTCTGGTGTGTGAAAAAAATTATCTTCCACAAAACCAGTCCCTTGTGCCAAAAAGGTTGGGGACTGCTGCTAAAGTACTTGGCCTGGCACAGGGTAGGTACTCTTTAAAGGTTAGTTGACCTCCCACTTTCAGTTCTTTCTGTGGTCAGTTTCAGGAATCAAGAGTTCCAAGGAAAGGTCAAGTTTATAATCTGGCCTGAGACAAAGGCAGCCTCCTTTCACACCCTAGATCCTTCCCAACCTTCCCAAACCAGTTCATGTGGAATCCTGGAGCATCAGAGCAGAAAGGGACTATGGGTCTCCCATTAAACTGCTTCCCATTTTGCAGATGGGGAACTGGAGGCTCAAAAGCAAAGGGCATGGTCCACATGCATGCAGGCTGTACAATGGCGCATGTGTTTGCTTCAGACAGACCCTACCATAACCACCAAATAAATTCAGGCCATACAGGAAATGCATTATTCAGTTAGCGGACTGAAGGTCTCCTCTCAGTGCATCTGACTCAAACGCTGACTTTAAAAACAGAGCTCGTAATGCTAACACAATCCGCTTCGACCGCCGGAAACCTTCTGAAGGAATAACCCTTTGGAGTTTAGAGAAAGGCATGGGGGTAGGGGGAACAGATGCTTTAAAGTGACTTTAAACTATAAGACCACTGGGTTAGGGTTGTATTCTCTCCACCCCCACCCCATCCCAACCCTCTGTTTTCTTTCAGTTTATTATAAATAAGGCTTTGGGAGACCAAAGCAGCCACAAAACATCCACCACCCCCCCCCCCCCCCCCGTTTTTTCTCCTTACTCAGTAACTCAGCTATCAGGCCCGAACTTTGCTTCTAATGCTGAAAGCTTTTTTTTTTTTTTTCATTGTAAACTATTAATTCAGGCAGCGGCTGTTGATAAACAAGAAGTTCGTTTTTAAACTGCTAGAATCATTAGCACGGTGAAGGAGAGCAGCACAAATATTTCAAAGTGTGCTCTTTTTTCCTGGCCCTGGTACTACAGCTGTGCTCTTTGCATAATGCAGTTGAATTTTTCAAAGCCCATTGTAAAGTTTGTTTCATTTCTTCTCCCCCTGCACTAAGTATCTTTGTTTCTTTAAACACAAAAATAAACTACCCCCTACCAAAAGAAACAACACAACTCTCTAGGTCCAAACTAATCGCAACTAAAATCTGCATTAGGAAAAATAATTAGCAAACCTCACATTATGATTTAACTTTGAATATATTCATAGATATAAGGTGAGATTGTTGAAATACCATTATATGGGCTTTAATACAGAGAATTCTTTCCCAAGAAAGATGAGAGAAGGAAGGGAAATTACCCTCTTTACAAAAATGTCACAGTTAGCGAGAGTTACTGGTCAACTTACAAATAAAGTTGGTATTTGTTTGTTGTTTTTTTTCTTAATCCTATCCAAAAAAGGATCGCAAACCCTATTCCAAACTTTAGTTTCTCTCCTTTTTTAGGATGCTGGCCAAACTCCACAAAATAAAACGAAGAAAATGATGATAATTATGCAACATTCAGAACAAAGAACATAAGAATATATTTTTTTAAATGATTCATTGTGCACTTATGCCTGTAATGAGATTTTAACGCACTGTAAAAATAAGTGCGCTGCCTCACTTAGCTTCTCACGCAATTGTAGCACAGGGAGATGAATAACTCAAAGATGGGGTGGGTTTTGTTTTGGGGTTTTTTTGTTGTTGTTGTTTTCAGGAAAAGCGTAAAGGAAAACCATGGCTTATAAAGAAACATGTTGTTAAATCACAGAGCAACACAGCCTATCGATAGGATTTCACAGCCTTTCAATAGGATTTCACAGCTAAGAGAGTCCTGAGACCTGAGTCCAGCTAAGCATTGCAGGTAAACTATTCAGAAACAACTAAGCCTAAATTAAGTTACGATCTCATATAACGGTCCCCTTTTCATTTCGCGTGCCAAATCTTAACAGCTTCTGGAGAGCTTGGAAGGCAAGAAAGGAAGAGGAATTCTAGCTGTACACGATTTTTAGGGCATCTTTAGGAATTATATTTCCACTACATGTCTATAAAAGATTTGTCAGATACGCTAACTCCTAGAGCTATAGACGCAACATGTTCCTATCTTATTTGTGTACCCACACAAATGTTTCTCTTTGTCTCAGTGAGCCTGACATTTGGCCAGCAGGTTTTTCTCCCCCTTATGTGAAACCTCAAGCACCGAAAAAATTTGGATCTGATTATTTCCGGATCACAGGACCAGCACTTTAAAATGGATGAAATGCAAGCAAATTGCCCACCAAAGCCAGAGGGGGTAAATGCTTTCAAAATAACTCATACCTTTCTATTACGGATGCACTCGCCCCCTCCAAGGCTGCCTCAGAACATCCCAGCAGCTTCTGATTCGGATGAAGAAACTCTACCAGGTAACATCACCAAACCCATCACATTTACTGCCCAACACCAGCAGCCCCTAATGTCCATAGACACAATTTACAATTGCTTTCCTTTTTTGTTTTCCATATATATATATGTGTGTGTGTGTATGTATATATACACTCGCTTTTTTTTTTTAAGTTATAAAACTGACTACTTTGGGGCATTTACAGCCATGTTATGGCGGCTGTTTACTAATGGCAGAATCCACAAATGCTGTGATCATCAGTTGTCTTTGTATTGCTAGGATGTGTCCAGTATCAGCACATGGTGAAAAGGATCAGTGAGTCTCAGTGAATTGAAAAGTGAGCTTATTATCTGGTTTGGTCTGGGAATAGCAACTCTGGACAAATGGAATCATGTGGATGTATTCTAATGACATAGATACTAGTTACCAATTTCCAAAGATTTAAGACAGAAGAAATATCAAAAGCAAAAAATATTTTAATTTCTCTAGAAACATTTGGGAGGCCCTGGTGAACACCAGCTCCTGGCCGCCAAAACACACATATAGAAGGTACAAGCTGTAGAACCAGAATCAAATATTTGGAACAAGAGAACTTGCAAACTGCTGCGTACTGTCTATAGCTTTGAGCACATCCTTGAACCTTAAAGTCTTCATATATAAAATGGGAATCACAGTAATAAGAGCCAGTATCTGCCCAACACTCTACACACCACAAAGGCCTTCTATATCCGTTCCCTCGGAACAGCCCACAAGGTAGGCAGAGCACAGCTGGCGTGAGGGCAGATGAGAGAATGTGTAGAACACACGCTGAAAACTGTAAAGCACTGTGCTCAGAGAATGAGTCTCATCAGGCCATGGCCAACAAAGCGGGCCGCCTCCATAAAGCCCAGATGTTTACCTTCTTTCCTTGTCAGGGCTTCCAAAAGCAAAGTGTCGGGTGTTTAATAATAAGAAAGAAAAATGCAGCATCTGGTAATGTGGCCTTTCCAGCTGTTTGGAATCTGGATAAACGGGACTCTGCCATAAACAGATCGTGATTCTTATTGTAAATGATGATAATGTTAGTCCATAACATCGCACCGTCATCCCCAGGGCCTCCTGACTCCAGAGCTGGAAACACAGAGGACCTCAACATTTATGGAGAAGCTGCTGGATTCAAGAGCTCGCTCCTTTCCTCAGCTTAGGGTTTGTCTAAGGCAGGAGGCAGATCATCTGAAACCTGATTCCAGACGAAGCAATACTGTCTTCTCTGCGGTCACTGGGCAGCAGTGGCCACAAAAGACCTGAAGCTTGGCTCCTCTCAGCTTCCCCTGGCTAGAGAATCCGTTTGTGCTCTTCACATCCGACATTTTAAAAACCAAATCTTTCACCCCTCCTTGCCCTACCACCTTTATCTCAAGTTATCACTGACTGTAGCATGGTTCCCAGCATGAATTAATAAAAGAAATCCCTTCTACCTTTTTTTATAAAGCATTCTTACAACCATTGTTTCACTTACCCTGGGAGGTAAGCATTATTACCTCTCGTGCAAATAAAAAACCAGAGGTTAAGAACGTTAAACACATTGCAAGAGTAATTCCCCAAATAATCAGGCACTGAGGCAGCCCTTTCACACTCCGTCACTACTGCTCTCAAAGTAAATCTCCCCGGTAGATTTATAAATGAAGAAACTAGGCTCAGAGTGTGAAATAACTTACCCCAAAGTCCCACAGATCCTTGGTGGCAGGGGTTTTACAATTTTCAGCAGTCAATAAATATTTTTCAATTGGTATTTCTATCTGTTTCCAATAAGCCTCAGACGTGGAGCTAAACAACAAACACTCAGAGGGTTACGTGGTCTGGGGAATATTTTGGTGGAAATGCGGCAATAATAAGGTGCCATTTCCTTATGGCACTTTCAAGAGGCCTACCAAAGCTCTGGTTTTGTCTGACCACTGGGAGACTTGACTGAAGAACATGCCCAGAGGGACAGAGGCCAGGTCAGAAACCTCTTGAAACCTCTTCAAGCCCAGATCAGGTAAGCAATGAGTTGGCCAAGGATCCCCAATCAGACCTGTGGGTGGCCTTTTACATGCAAGAATTTCCCCCAACCTCAGGCTTCAGTTTTCTCATCTTTCAAATGGGTATAAATCCTATCCTCATCAGCTTCACTGCAGGCTGTTGAAGTAAACAGTCTAGAGGCCTCTTACAAAAAGCTTAACCAGAATAACCTAAGGTACAAAGAAAGAGGTTCTCCCTCCCATCCCTTTATCTTCCTCTGCCCTTACCAAATACAGTCCTGACTTAGAGATCTCATATTTTAGAGACTGGGGACAGTGGGGGCATCATAGATAAAAAATAATTGGAGTTTGGGGAAATAGAAAGATCGTACACAAAGCATCCAGATGAAAGGTGTCTAACCACGGCTTAGAACAAAGGCTATGTTCAGGGAAAGCTATTTACTAGGTCTGTAGAGACTTGGTCTTTAGAAGACAGCTCTGACTTTTTTAAACACAAAACGCTGCATGAGGGTATCTGTTTAAGTGAGGATTGTGTATGGAGGGGGACAAGCCAGGGAGCTCAGGGCAGCAAATATTACTCACATCTTGCTGTGTAGCAATGCCTCTCTCGCCAGTGAAAGAGAACCTCTTATGTGTATTCCAGCAATAATACTCTAAAGGTGGTTTTTCTCTGTCTTTCCTCTAAAATATGATCTCTACCTCTTGGAAAAGAGGCTGACATTTAAAACAAGACAAGAAATAGCACTCTCCTACAAAGTAGGTGTTTTCATTAAAAAGAAAAAAATTGTTTATATTTATTTCATTTTGCCAGTCCCTGAATTGGGAAGTGGGCATTTTTTCACCCAGAAGGAGCTCTCATCTCTAAAAGTACACCACCCCACCTTTTTAAGTTGCTGGGGCTGGTGCTAAAGGAGTGATGCCTATAGCGGCATAAAAGAAATTGTTTTTGTCTTTCTGAGAATCACTTGGACATAGAACCAAGAGGTCTCAAATGCCAAAATAATGAAACCCCAAAGCCTTGGTTGCTCCCAGAGAGAAAAAAAAAAAAGGTGGGGGCACAGTACTTTAATAATTTCCCCAATTTCTGGTTAATTATCTGTCAGCCTGAAACTTATAAATAATGGCTCAATAATAATTAACTGTGATGAGAAGAACATGCTCGTGAGAATCCTGGCATTGCCTATTTTGAGTCCATAAACAGTACTGTATCTTACTGGGTAGAGGAATGGTATTGCAAAGTAAGTTTTAACCAAAGACTATGCTTCCAAAGCATCAAGTACAGAAAAGCCATCTTTCAAGTCAGAACTTGACTCAGGCTGGATCATAGATTCATAAAATTTTCCATCAGGAATCCAGAAATCATCTGGTATAATTAATTCCTTACTTGACAGATGGGGAAACTGAGGTCCCAAGAGGGGAGGAGTCTTGCTGAAGGCCTCTGGTTTTCGTTATTGAGGGAGACTGGAATACTTCAAAATATGCCTTTAGCGTACTCAGAGAGAGAGAGATACCGAAGTGGCTACTCACCCTAATTTATAATAAGGCTTTGACAAGTTTCTCACAACTTTTATCAGAAACGTACAGAAGCAAAATTATGTAATCTGACCTTTCTAGGCACACTTCCCCAAAATAGACTTACTGAGTTTAAATAGGATGCTTCTTAAATAGTCATCGCTTTAGAATGGCAGACAAGCTAGTCACAAACTAGAGAGAAACTGCTGACCTCCGGAGAAAGTTCCACCAAGTTCTCGGGAGGATTGCTACAAAGGTGTGCCGTGGCGACTCCAGGCAGTCCAAATACCGAGGCACGTCGACGGGGCCAGACTTACCCTTTCCAGCAGCGGCGACCTTGGACGGGCCGTAGTCCCGGGGGCTCCGGGGCCGCAGGAGGTCGTGGGCGCGCGGTGGTGGCGCAGGCGGCCGGGACAGCAGGTCACGAGGGTCCCCATCCCCGCAGCCACCGCTGCTCACGGTGACCCTGAAGGCCATGTGCACGCCGAGGCCTGCAGGCCCACGGCCAGGACCCGGAGCGCCGGGGGCCTCCTTCGGCCTCTTGTCCGAGTGCACCTCTGCCACCTCGCAATGCATGGCGCCGGGAACCGGCGATGCGCACTTCTGCGGGTCGCGCCGGGCTCCTGGTGGAGGAGAGAAAACACGGGAGCGTTAGAATGAAGGGAGCGTCTCCTTTCTTGGCCCCGGGTCTGAGGTTTGGGCAGGTCACCACCTCTCAGTTTATTTCTCCATCGAAAATAAGCTAGCGCCACCACACGTACCCTAGCCTGACAAATCCACCTGATAAAAAGCCCCTTCCTGAGGGCATGAGCGCCTCTCATTTCCTTCCCTGGCGAGTCCAAGGGTCCCCGCCGTCGGCCGCCACGGCGCATTCTCTGAAGCCCCTACGCCCTCCCACCCAAATCCCCCTCCACCGACATTAGCCCACTTTGAAAGAATGGGGAAACTGAGGCCTGGCGAAGGGAGAGCGTCCTTGTGGTATCACCCAGGGAGACAGGGGTGGGCGGCAACGAGGATTCCCGGGGCAGGGCTCTGGCGAAGCGGCGGAGGCTGCTCCGGGTGAGTGGGTCGTGGGCTGCGCCTCTGGGGCGCTCCGGGAGCGGGTTGCGCGCAAGGACCGTGGACTGCGCTTCCACGGGGCCCAGGCACAGATCCTCGGAGATTCACCCACGACCACCTAAGCTGCAAAAATAGAAGTCCGAATGGGGGTCCGAAGATCAGCGCTCAATCCCGTGAGGCGAACCCACCATACACACACGCCCAAGCGCAGCAGATAAACTGACCGCCTCGGGCGCTCAGACCCGCACAGTCAGTAACGCCGATGCGCGTCCACCCCTAGGCACACGCTAGACCCGCGCCGGTGCACAGCAGGGGACACGACGTGCCACACACAACGACTCATTCACCCGCTCAGGCACGCAGCGACACTAGCAGCCGCACTGCCTCACACTGCACACACGCGCGCGCGGGGTTCCCCTCCACACAGCCTCGGCCTTTCCATCACCCCTCCTAGAACGAAGACCCAGGGACCCCCAAACTCTCCTTGCCCCTTGGCGCTCCCCTCGCCATCCTAAAGCTCCCCGGATTCGAGCGTCGCCGGAACGCCAGCCCCATATCTCGGTCCCGGGCTCCTGCCCCATCCCCGCTCCACGGGCCGCGGCCCCTCTCACCTTGCCACAGCCGCTGAAGCTGGCGGAGCGCACGGATCGCCGCGCCTCCACTGGCGCCGCAGCCCCCGCAGCCGCAGCTGCGGCGGCCGCGTCCTGCGGGGCGGCACCCCGGGGTGGGGCGGGGCCAAGGTCTGCCCGACAGCCACTGCAGCCACTGGCTCGCTGAGGCCGTCACTCCAAGGCCAATCGCGATGCGAGGGCGGGGCCTCCTCGCCTGGGGGCCTGGGCGGGGCTGGGCGGAGGGTTTGACAGGCGGTGGCCTACGGAGCATTACTCTGCCACCGCCCTCCAGCCAACGAGTGGGCCAGGCCCGTGAGGCGGCGCCGCCAGTGACAGAGGCTGGGCTCTGTGGTTGGGACTGGGCCGTCTGGAGCGGCGGAGCGCGATGGGCAGCAGGAGAGCCGTTCAACCCGGCTCTGTCCCCGTTTCTCCCAGTGGTTAGAACAGGACCTTTCCCCTTGTCCCCGTTCACTTTTCTTCTCAAGTGGGAAGGGTGAAACCTGCTAAGCGGAGATAGCAGATGTGAAAGAACTTTAAAAGTTTTCTTGCAGAACCAACCCACTCACTTTAGAGCTCACAAAGATTTCACAATGAGTCAGCGTCAAAGCTGGGACCCAAACCCAGGACTATTAGACCACTTGCCTTAGGTCTCTATGTGTGTTTGTTTTGTTTTTTGTTTGTTTGTGTGTGTGTTTATTTTGTTTGTTTGTTTGTGGTAGTATTTTTCACTAGGAAAAGCCCTGGCTAGAGGACCAAATATAAGAGGCAAACAAACAAAAACAGAATCACAGATCCCAGCTAGAAAACATTTCAACTGAATCTGTAAATCTTTCTAGACATAGAGAGGGCCCGAGCCTGCTTCCAGGAGAACTTATAGCCCTGGGGGAGTTGAGACCCAGTTTTCTAAGTTAAGTTCCTCCAGGGCCTGGAATGAGGTTCTGGAACGAGGTTCCCCTGCATTCTGGGCTCTTCTCACAGACAGCACTGTCTCAGGGAGTCCTGCACAAGGTGTAGAAAGAACACTGGAGCAAAGAACAAGACTCAGTTCCCTTCTCAGAGCCTCAGTTTCCTCCTGTGCAAAACAGGGTTGTTCAGCCCAGCCCAGCCTATCTGACAGGGCTACAGGAGGATCCACTCAGGTCCCTGGGATGGTCCCTGCATTTCATATTGGCCTGCCTCCTCTGTACTGTTTGCTGGTGACCTGGGCAAACTCTCAGGGTCCTGTGTGTCTTCACTGTCTTTGAAGGAAGAGGTCTGGTCTCTTTGGCCTTGGTCTCAGATTGAAAAATATATGTGGAGCCCCTCCCTACTACACAACAGGTCAGGTCTCACAACACAAGATTCTGCACAGAGTACTAGACCTTAAGCAGCATCCCCAGAATCTTTGAAAAACAGGATTTTAGAATCAGAGTCCTAAAATCTAATTTCCTGTAATTAAATATAGCATCTTACAATTAGAGGACAATAATGGTTAGGAAGGACCTTGGAGATTGACTTAGACCTACCCCACACATAGAGGAGAGAGGGTGTGATTGCCCCACAACAGTATGCTGGGTGTGGCATAGCCAGCACTGGAATTCAGGCTTCCTGACTCCCAGTCTATTGCTCTTCCCCCTACAACAGTGACACTGCCTCTAATAGGTATCGGATATCAAATGATCTCACTCATAGCACACAGGCCAAGAGCCAAGGGTTGCATAGGGTATCTCAAAGGTCTTGCCTCTGAGGGTTTGGGATTTAGAGTTGGGCATTGTTGCTACTTTTATAGTAGGAGGGAAGGGGTAATAGTTCACCAACCCCTCCAACTTGCCACCAGGAGCTCCCCCTGCCCTACACACACTCCTGAAGTTCTAGTGTTGTCTCAGCACTTCATAGCTTTGTATATGGTGTTTCCTATGCTCATATGTTTCCCTCTTGTCTGTTTTCATACTCTTTCCTATGAATTGTTCAAGTGCTTGCAGCTTTAGGCAAATCATAACCTCACTCCAGACCTCAGTTTCCCCCTCAAAAAGTGAGAAGGGTAGAAAAGTCCAAGAGTTAAGTCCTCTGCCTTTCCTCCCTCACCATACACACGCACATAGCACAGCACACTTAGTCAGCACTTCCAAAACATTTGCTAAATAAGTCATTTAACCAACTGGAACTGCAGGCACAGGCCTCCAAATTTCCAAGACACAGCAACGGCTCGTTCAGTTATTCTTTACTGAGCTTTACCCTGAGCTAGCCTCCATACCTGAGCTAGGGTTCTAGAGATCCTGCCCTCCCCCAATGAGCACATAGTCCTATCCCACCAGGACAGATGGGTTTGTAAAGCCTGGCAAAGCAATGAGGTTAACCTGCTCAATCAAATGGGCTGCTGCTTTTTTTTTTTTTTTTTTTTTTTGAGATTTATTTTATTGTTTGCAAGAAGGTGAGAGAAAGAGAGCTAGAAGGGGGGAGGGCCCAGAGCAGTCTCCATAGTTGCACACCATTAATTGTGACATAGTTTCTTTGCACACAGGTGGATGTAGAGCCACACAGGGCAGGAACCAAACTGGGGGCCTCCCACATGGCAGGTGAGGACCAAGCCATTCTAGTGATTACCAGTTGTGCCACAGTTTAGCATATGGGTTGCACAGGCCAGGGCCAGGATTTGATCCCCGGACCTCACGGTTGCAAGGTAAGTGCTCAAGCTGTTGAGCTATCCCAGCATCCCCTAAAATGGGCTTCTTAAACACAATATATGAGTATGGCAGGACCACTTTGGGGATACACAGAATCCAGAGGGTATATGGATTTTGTTTTCCTAGAAGGAAACACAAGAAAGTGTTAACAGTGGTTAAGGGAGTAGAGGGCTGAGGGAATGCATGTACTCTTCTGAACTGTTTGTATTTTCTATATATTATCTCCCTTCCCTTTCAACAGGGGCTATTTAAGTAGTGGGATTATGGGCTGTATTTTTTCCCTTAGGCTTTTTGTATTAGAATAAAAGTCACTAATACTTTAATTGTCAAGAACAAAACAAAGCAGGGGATGCTGGGGATAGCTCAGCAGGTTGAGTGCTTGCCTTGCAACCACGAGGTCTGGGGATCAAATCTCAGCCCTAACCTGTGCAAACCCATATGCTGAACTGTGAACCAACTAGTAACCACCAGGATGGCACAGTGGTGAAGGTTCCCGCCTCCCATGTGGGAGGCCCCCAGTTCGGTTCCTGCTCCACACAGTCCCACATCCACCTGTATGGAATGAAACTATGTCAAAGCTGATGATGTACAACCACGGAGACTGCTCTAGGCCCTCCCCCTTCTCTTTTTCTCTTTCTTTCTCTTTCTCTCATAATACAAATAAGTAAATCTTTAAAAAATAATAACAATGTTTAAAAAAAAAAAAGCAAAACAAAACCCACTTCTCCCTTTAGCAGACCATACAATAATGTGTGCTTTTTATTATTATTGTGTGCGAGAAGGTGAGAGAGAGAGAGAAGGAGAGAGACCCCAAAGCAGTCTCTATAGTTGTACATCATCAGTTGTGATATGGTTCCATTCCACACAGGTGGACATGGGGCTGCACGGGGCAAGAACTGAACTGGGGCCTCCCGTATGAGAGGCAAGAACCTTCACCACCATGAGTCCATCCCAGTGGTCACTAGTTGCACCTCAGTTCAGCAAATGAGGCTGAGGCTAGGAATCAAACCCCAGACCTCGCAATTGCGAGTCAAGTGCTCAGTCGCTGAGCAACTCCAGCATTCCCTGGTGTGTGCTTTTTAACATTAACTCATGTTCAAACTCAAACTTTCTTTTATCCTCCAGTCCCACATACAGTCTGTTTACCGGATATCTCTATCTGAACCCATTTGCAAAAGCAAACATTATGTTTTCTTCTCTGACTTGGCTCCTCATTCTGGTGTCCCTATCTGGAAGAGGTGAATGGCCAAGTTCTCCAAGTCAGAAATCTGAAAGTCAACCAAAGCCCTTCCTCTCCCACACTCCCATAACTGATTTACCATAAATCCACCTATCAATCACTCTCCTCTTTATCCACTCTACTCCATTTCTTCCCACCTCTTCTTACTGCTTCCAGCTTCATCCTCTTCCCTATCATCCATTTTCCATACTGATTTCCCTATCAATCTCTGAAACATAGACCTGACCAGGTCATGTCACTTCTCTGTTTAAACCAATGATTATTAACAGATCCCAATGGCCATCTAAATGGTCAAAGCATTTTTTCATCTGACCATTTAACTCTATATTATATTCCAAGCACCCTAGAATATTTTTCATCTCTTAGAACCCAGGGCGTAAGGTCATGCCTTCTTAGCTTTATATAAGCTATTTCCCTATACTAACACTTTTCCCTCTTCTTCATACTCCTTCCTGTGAATCGTTTAATACCTAGCTCAAGTGTCACTTTTTCTCAGGAGCCTTCCCTGAATCCTCTGGCTAGAATTGTTTTCTTCCTGCACACTCTCACAGCAATCTCTGCTTCATTCTGTCTCAGGACTTATTATACTTTTTCGTAACTACCTATTTAATAGTCTTTCCCCTTCCAGACTGAGAGCTCTCTGAGAGCAGGAGTAGTTTTTGCCTTTGTAACTCTGAGCCTAGAAAAGATTCTGGTACAACATCAGCACTAGATAAATGTTCATTGAATGCTGATTGAATTATTAAAGACTAACCAGTACTTCATTTGCTCTGCATTTCTAAGCTAAGTATATCTTCACCCTATCATGACCTCCACCCTCACCATCTTTGTCCAGGAGTATAAGCATATACTCAGCAAATGATTGAGGTAAAAAATAGATGTTTCTGTGTGTCTAGGGTCACCTGCAACCTGGGAAAAAAATGAGGAAGGAGATGGATGTTACACTGCGTACCCTGCCTCTCTTTCTTGCAGCAAGGGAAGAGTTAATATTCACTGGGGAACCTACTTTGTACCAGGTAGTACACCTGATATTCTCCATATATGATCTCATTGTGTCCTAAGAACTCTGAGAAAAAGAATTTAAGAAAATAAAAGCTCAAGGTTAAATGATTTGCCGAAATTCTCAGCCTGCTCCCATACATCTATGGTCAACTGACTTTCAATACCAATGCCAAAACTACTCATTGAGGAAAGAATACTCTCTTCAACAAATCATGCTAGGACAATTGGATATTCACATACAAAAGAATAAAGTCAATCCCACTCTCATATCATATAAAAAAGTATATGGGGAGATGCCGAGATGGCTCAGCCACTTAAGCACTCATCTTGCAGCCCCAGGGTCTTAGGATCAAACCCTGGACCCAGCCCATGTGGCCCCATATGCTGAACTGGGGTGTAGCCCCAGCTCAGTTCTCACTGGAGTGAGCTTCCCATGTAGGAGGCCCCCAGTTCAGCCTCCAACTCATGGGGGCATGCCTCCCATATGGGAGGTTCCCCACCCAGTTCCTGCCCTGTGCAGCCCCCCACCCACCTGTGTGCAATGAAACTATATCAAAAACTGATGACGTACAACTATGAAGACTGCTCTGGGCCCTCCCCTTTCTCTCTGTCTCTCTCTCTGTCTGTTGAAAATAATAAAATAAAATAATATATATATATAGATAGATCAAATTCCTAAATATTATACAAAAGCTAAAAACCATAAAATATTTGGAGTAAAACATAGGGGTAATCTTTGTGACCTTGGATTTGGCAATGGATTCTTAGATATGACACTAAAAACACAAGCAAAAAAAGAAAAAAATAGGATTTCATCAATTAAAAACTTTTGTGCATCAAAGGCCATTATGAAGATAGTAAAAAGACAACTTACAGTATAAGAGAAAATATTTGCAAATCATACATCTAATAATGATCTAGTATCCAGAATATACGAATATAAAGAACTCTTACAACACAACAATAAAAATGCAAACAACCCAATCAAAAAAAAAAAAAAAAACAAATGGGAAAAGGGCATGAATAGACATCTCTTCAAAGAGATAAACAGATGGCCAATATGTACATGAAAAGGTATTCAACATAATTATTCATCCTTCAGGAAATGCAAATCAAAACCACAATGAGATATCACTTCATATCCACTAAGATGGCCATAATTTAAAAAAACAAAAAAGAGAGCGAGAGAAAGTGTTAGCAAGGATGTAGAGAAATTAGAATCTTCATACATTGCTGGTGGGAATGTGAAATGATTCAGCCACTGTGGAAAACAGTTTAATGGTCCCTCAAAAAGTTAAACATAGAATTACCATATGACCCAGCAATTCCTCTCAGGTATATAAGAATATTGTTGTGGAAACAATCCACCAAGGCATGAATAGATAAACAAATTGTTACCTATACATCCAATGGAATAATTTTTAGCCATAAAAAGGAATGAAGTACTTATACATGTTACAACATGCATGAACCTCATAGATATTATGCTATGTGAAAGAAGCTAGACATAAAAGATCACATATTGTATGATTCCACTTATATGAAATATCCTTAATAGGTAAATCCATAGGGACAGAAAGTAGATTGGTGGTTCCAGGGGTTAGGGGGAGGGACCAGTGAGGAGTGCCTACTTAATGGATATAGGTTTCCTGCAGGTCCTGTAATGAACCTTTTAAGGAATTAGATAGAGAACATTTTAAGGAATTAGATTAGATAGTGAATGTACTAATTGACAGTAAATTGTTCACTTTTAAAGATTTATTTTTATCGTTTTTGACAGAGAGATACAGAGACAGAGAGAAGGGGGAGGGCCCAGAACAGTCTCCATAGTTTCACATCATTGGTTTTTCCACATAGTCACATTCCACAGGTGGGCGCAGGGCTGCAGAGGGCAGGGATTGGGCTGGGGTCTCGTCCCGGTGAGAACTGAACTGGGGGCACTCCCCAGTTCAGCATGTGGGTCCGCACAGGCCAGGGCCAGGATTCAATCCTCGGTCCCTGGGGCTGCAACTGAGCACTTAACTCACCGAGCCATCCCAGCTTCCCCAATTGTTCACTTTTAAATGGTTAATTTTATGTTATATAAATTTCACTGCAATAAAAAAAGTTTTTTAGTTTAATTAAAATTTAAAAGATTGTCTGCCTGAGTCCAAAGCCTGGCCTTCCTTCACTGCGCTTGAGGGCTTTAATTGGGGGGCACCCATTGAATGGCTTCTATAATGGTTGTAACTCTGGTGTCATCACACTGAGGGACATGAGTAAGTCCCCATCCCTGATGCCTTGATACTGCATCTGCCAAATAAAGATGACGGTACCTGACCCACCAAGACTTCCGTGGAGACTCAATGAGAAGGTGGGAGAAGATCAACCAGAAAATGAGAAGTGATGATGATGGTTAATGAAATGTTCAGCTTACTTCTCCCATCCTTCTAGAGTTCATCTTATAACTAAAAGATGATTTTAAAAACAAAACAAACATAAAGAACCTGAAGAATCTCATTATTGAACACAGTCACATAGGACCAATAAAGATGTTTTAGATAAAATTTCATATATAGTTAAAGAAGCAGCTTAAACTAGGAATAGAAAGGAACTCTCTTAACTAGATAAAGGGCATCTACAAAGACAAAAACCTACAGCTAACACACATATTTACACTATACTTAGTGGTAAAAAATGGAATGCTTTCCCCCTAAGATCAAGAACAAGGTAAGGATATCTGCTTTCACATTCCTATTCAACATCATACTGGAAGTCCTAGCAAGTGTAGTAAAAGAAGAAAAAAAAAGAGACATAGAGGTTGGAAAGGAGGAAATAAAACTCTCTATTGGCAGGCAATGTAATCATCTATGTGGAAAATTCCATGGCATCTACCCCACCCCCAAAAAAGCTCCTAGAACTAATAAATGAATTTATCAAGATTGCAGGATACAAGGTTAACATTTTAAAAATCCATTGTATTTATAAATACTAGCAATAAACCATTAGAAATTTAAAGCATCATTTATAATTGCACTTAAAAATGGTATAGTTAGATATAAAGCTAAAAAATATGTGCAGAATCTATATGTTGAAAACCCTCAAAACTCTAATGAAAGAAATCAAAGAGGATCTAAATAAGTGAAGAGGCGCATCATGTTTATAAGATTCAAGTTGTCAGTTCTCCTCAAATTAATCTATAAAGTCAATACAACTTCAATAAAAATCTCAGCAAGACTTCAATAGAAACCAACAAGCTGATTCTAAAATTCATTTGAAAAAGCAAAAGAACTAGAATAGTCAAAACAATTTTGAAAGAAAAAAAAAGTTAGAGGACTCACTACCTGATTTTAAAACTCACTGTAAAGCTACAGTAATCAAGACAGTGTGGTATTTGCAAATGAATATACACATAGATTAATGGAATAGAATATTCCATATTCCATATATGACCAATAGATTTTGTCAAAGGTGCAAAAGCAATTCAGTGGAAAAAAGAATAGTCTTTTTACAAAACAGTAGGGGAACAGCTGCAAAAAAAAAGGGGGGGGAGGGCGGGGAGCCGGGATGGCTCAGTGGGTTAAGCGCTCACTTTGCAGCCCTGGGGACCGAGGATCAAGTCCCAGCCCCGGCCCGTGTAAACCCATATGCTGAACTGGGGAGTGCCCCCAGTTCAGTTCTTGCTGGGGTCCCCGCCCAGTTCCTGCCCTGTGCATCCCCTTGCCCACCTGTGGAATGAAACCATGTGAAAAAACTGATGATGTGCAACTATGGAGACTGTTCTGGGCTCTCCCCCTTCTCTCTATCTCTGTCTCTGTATCTCTCTCTCTCTCTGTCAAAAACAATAAAATAAATAAATAAGAACTTCGACCTATACTTCACACATTATACAAAAATTAACTCAAAATGGCTCAAAATGCAAAGCTTCAGCTTCTAGAAAAAAAGCCTATAAGAAAATCTTTGTGATTTTGGGTTAGGTAAAGAGGAATTAGATATAATGCCAAATGCACAAGCCATGAAAGAAAAAATTAACTAGACTTCAAAATTTTAAATGTTTGCTCTGCAAAAAACACTGCCTGTTAAGAAAATGA
Source organism: Craseonycteris thonglongyai (assembly GCA_004027555.1). Classification (NCBI taxonomy): domain Eukaryota; kingdom Metazoa; phylum Chordata; class Mammalia; order Chiroptera; family Craseonycteridae; genus Craseonycteris; species Craseonycteris thonglongyai. The sequence goes on along the minus strand of PVKE010002387.1, from coordinate 5,379 downwards.
AAAAAACTGGGAGAAAATATCTGCAAAATCATATATCCATCAAGTCACTTGTATTCAGAAAATATAAAGATTTCTTACAACTTAATAAAAAGAAAATAACCAAAGCTTTTAAATGGGCAAAAGATTTGGACAGATACCCCACCAAAGAAGATATACAGATGGTGGGGAAAGCACATGAAAAGATCCTCAGCAAAATTAGTCATTAGGGAATGCAAATTTTAAGTGCACTGAGATATCACTACACACCTAAAATTTAAAAATAAAATAAACTAACAATACCAAATGCTGGCAAGGATGTGGAGCAACTGGAACTCTCAAACATTGCTGATAGAAATGCAAAAAAGTACAACCACTTTGGAAAGCAGTTTGATACTTTCTCATGAAGTTAAACAGAATACTTACTGTATAACCCACACACACCAGCGGTCCCACTCCCAGTAGTTATTAATACCCAAATTAAACAAAAACTACATTTATACAGAAGCCTGCACATGAAGATCTTTAGGAACTTTATTTGTAATCTTCAAAAATTGGAAACCAAATGCCCCTCAACTGGAGAGTAGATAAACTGTAGTCAATCCACAGAATGAAATACTACTCAGCAAGAATATTAACTTAACTACTGCTATACATAACAACATGGATGAATCAAATGCATTATGGTAAGTAAAAAAAAGCCAGACTCAAAAGACTACTACAGACTGTATGATTCCATTGATGTAACATTCTGGAAAAGGCAAAATTATAGAGAACAGATCAATAGTTGCCAGGAGTTAAGGATTAGAAAAGATTAGACTACAAAGGAATGAGGGAATTTGGGGGAAGAAGGTTGTATGACAGAACTGTTCTGTATTGGTGTTTATGCGACTCCATGAGTTTGTCAAAACTTATAGATCTGTACACAGTAAATTTCACTGTGTGTAAATTTAAAACAAACAAAAGAGCCATGTTGATTATTTTTTTCAAAGATTTCATTTTTATTGTTTTGACAGAGAAGGACAGAGAGAAGGGGGAAGGCCCAGAGCAGTCTCCATAGTTGTATGTCATCAGTTTTCAACATGGTTTCTTTCCACACAGGTGGGAGAGGGGCTGCACAGAGCGATAACCAGCTGGGGGCTTCCACATGGGAGGCACAGCCCAGTTCAGCATATGGGTCCACACAGGCCGGGCCAGGACTCGATCCTCAGACCCTGGGGCTGCAAGACGAGCGCTCAACCCGCTGAGTCATCCCGGCTTCCCCAAGTTGATTATTTTTTACTTCAGTCTCCTGAATGAAGCTCAGGTGAATCAGATATACTCTAGAAACTTAAATGGTTTGGAAAGCCAAATTTTACTGAACTCATTTCCTCCAGTTCTCCTTCTCCTTTCTTCCTTCCTCATGCTTTGTTTCCTCTTACCTGACTGATGACACCCCAAGCTGGGATCCTCAGAATTGTCCTAGGCGCCTTTCTCTCTGCTCACACTCAGACTCCCAGGCCTGTGCTTCCTGCCTATGTACCTTTTGTGAGTGCTGCTTGTCTCCATCACCACACCACAGCCCCCACCAGGCCACATCATCTCCAGCCTGAATCACTGGAGTAGCTGCTCATCCTGGTCTCCCTACATCCAGCCTACCCCCTCCAACCCACCCTCCTCCCTGAAGCCAGAGTGGTCATTCTAAATCACTGATCCAACCACGCTGCTTTCCTAGTGTAAAGCCTTCTACGTGCCCCTGGCTCCTTGGGGACAGGAACTGGTGGATTTGCCACTGTAGCCCTGGTACTGAGCACAGTGTCTATGCTGAAAGACAGTTGAGTAAATGCATGAGTTAATACAATGGATAAAGGAGTTATGTAAGGGTGTGCTGGCCCTCCAGAAACCCATTCAGAGAGGTTGGAAGAGCATAGCTAAGAGTGGCAGGAGGACACACCAAGGCCTGTACCCCAGAGCAGCTGCCATCCTGACCCACCAGTGTCAGCTGAGCACCTACCATGTCCCTAGAGATTCATGGAACTCTTGACTGTCTTGTACACAAAGTTTTCAACTAATCATACAAACATACTTACAAACAAGGAAAAGGCCCTGAAGGAGAAACGTTTCATGCTACCAGACGACATGAAGTGGGGAGTGTGTGTTCATGGGGGGAAGGGGGATCAGAGGCTTGACAGACTCTAAAGGGTCAAGGAAGGCTCACCAGAGGAGGTAATGATTAAACTGGAATCTAAGAGGATAAGAAATCACTGGCTGTAGAGTTGAAGAAGAGCATTCCAGCAGATGGAGAAGTATGTGCCAAAGTCCTGAAATGGGGGCACTAAGGTCCCTTCCAAGCAGCATAGGAAAGAAGGACAGTGTGATTGGAGCCATAGAGCCAGGGGAGGAGGGCACCAGGTGAGACTGGGGAAGGGAAGGGCTGGACCCGAAATCAATGAAGGACTGTAGGTTGGAGACTGACATACCGGTAACCAGACCAGTTCCGGAAAGACTCAAGCTGTCATGTGGACAATGGATTGAGAAAGGGACACATGTGGGTGCTGGAAGAGCCATCAGGAGAAGTCCCTAAGAGGAGGCTGCACTTGGGTGCCAGGGGTTGGAGATGAGAAGTGGCTGACACGCCCGGGTGACGGAATTGAAGGAAAAGGAGAGGCTGGGTGTCTGAAAGAACAGCAGTTTCCAAGTTTGTAACTTCCCCTGGGTGACCCAAGGCACTCTTCACCCTTAGTGGTTTCTGCAACTGTAACTGCAACAGTTACAGGGCCACTAAGTAACACCCCTTTCTCACTCTCATTGCTATACAGCTGCTTTGCCATTAAAATGTTAGCTGGTTTTCAGCATATCGCTGTATTTGTAGGGAAACAGAATCAGACAATATAAAATGCACAGCACATGCTGCTAATTAGGACAATAAGATTTGACAGCTTGCAATGCATAGATGATGTAATGTAAAGTTGTATACCTGAAAACTATATTGCCGACCAATGTCACCCCAATAAATTTAACAATAAAAAGAAATTCAGGGGAAGCTGGGATGGCTCAGTGGGTTAAGTGCTCACTTTGCAGCCCCGGGGATTGAGGATCGAATCCCAGCCCCAGCCCGTGCAGACCCATATGCTGAACTGGGGAGTGCCCCCAGTTCAGTTCTCACCAGGGTGAGACCCCGGCCCAGTTCCTGCCCTGTGCAGCCCCACGCCCACCTGTGGAATGAAACTATGTGGAAAAACCGAAGATGTGCGACTGTGGAGACTGTTTTGGGTTCTCCCCCTTCTCTCTGTCTCTGTCTCTGTATCTCTCTCTGTCAAAAACAATAAAAAATCTTAAAAAAAAAAAATTAAAAAAAAAAAAAAAGAGGGGATCCAAGATGGCGGCATGAGAGGAGAACGCCGATAACTGCCTGGGAAGGGCCTTGTGAACAGAGGGGAATACACAGGGGAAACCCTGAGAAGAAACCTCAACTAAGAGAACCACACAACACGGAACAACACACAAAGGTTAGAGAAAAAAGGGGAGAGCGGGAGAGGAAAAGGGAAGCAGCAGTTCGGGGACAGAGACTCGGAGCACGGCCCGGGGCTGGCAAAAACAAAGGGGGATTGGGGGACTACGGTCAAAGTGGAGCTGGATCGAGGGCGGGCTGGAAGCCGAGACCTAGGGAGCGTGGAAGCCCCACAAGACTGTGGACAATTTAACATCCTAACTCAAGGGACAACACACAGTGCCCTAATCAGATCACAGAGCCTAAAGTGGAACAGGGACTGTGGAGCAGGGCGGCTGCACTTCCTGGCGGGTGGGGTGAGAGCAGGGCACCAGCCCACAACGGCTCAGCACCCCTGATTTATGGAGGAGACTGACTGTGAGGGAGCGCCTTCTGAGGACAGGGCTCTTGGAGTGAGGGCTGGGGCTTGAGTGGGCATAGCTGCATTGAACGTGCTCGGAGTGAATCCGGCGGTCTCCACAGAGCCGGGAGCGTAGAGCGGCTGCCGCCCGAGCTACGGCCTGTGCGCGCAGGGCTTTCGGCGCCCCGCCCACCGGGCCTCCACGGCACTGCTGCCAGCGTGCAACTGGGCTTTTGGTGCCCCACTCACCGGGCCGCAGCGACACCGCTGCTTGCTTGCCAGCGCTCAATTGGGCTTTTGGTGCCCCGCTCACCAGGCCGCTGCAGCGACTCTGCCTGCGCGGAAGTGGGAGGCTGGGCTTTCGGCGCCCCGCCCACTGGGCTGCTGCGCATCACTGCGTGCGCACACCAGGCTTTAGGTGCCCCGCCCACCGGGCTGCCCTGCAGCGCTGCTGCCTGCTCGCCGGTGCGCTACAGGGCTTTCGGCGCCCTGCTCACCGGGCCACGGCAGCGCTGCTGCCTGCTCCCAAGTGCGCAGCTGGGCTTTTGGCGTCCTGCCCACCCGGCCTCTGGGGCGTGGCGGACCGCGCGCACAACTGGGCTGCCTGCCGGGTCTCCGCGGTGTCACTGCCTGTGCACGGGACTGCGCGGCCGACCAGGGCCTCTGCCAAGCCCCAGACCATCCAAGTGCTGCCCTGCGGGCGTGCCTTACAGATACAATTGAAGGAGGGGCAGCCAGGAGAAGAAAAGACCAGAGATCCGGCGCCCCGCCCCCACTGAAGCACCAGCCCCCTTGCTGAAAGAGGAAACTGCTATTGTGTCTCAGGCCCGCCCTAGCTCCTACTCACATGCCCCCACCCCTGGCCACACCTTTACTTCCCTGCTATCTCACAGCTAAGACAGCAACCTGAAGTGCCCCAGGACACAGAAGCTGTCTGCTTCCCCCAACCCTCTCCCAAAATCTCCTTCTCCCACAACTGAGTCCAAAAGAAAAAATAAAGAGAAGCCCATCTGATAGGCAAACCCCCAGAGGGAAAACAGACTCATGCGCAAAGCAAAAAGAACCACATCAAACACAATGCATACCTCAGAATCCAAAACCCCTCCAGAAGATCAGGGGCAGTCTTTAGTAAAGGACCTTGCACACTTGGAATCAAATCTAAGTGAAACAATTCAGGGCTGCATTAATCAAGACACTCAGAGGGCTCACTCAATGCTGGCAAAGTACCCAGACACAGTTAAATGACCTCAACCAGAAATTTGCTGAGCAAAATGAGTACTTTACCAACAAAATTGAGAAGCTAGAGCAGAACCAAAAGGAACTCCTTGAAATGAAAGGCATCATGAGAGAGCTGAAAAAAGAACTGACCGGCATAGGAAACAGGGCTGACCAGCTAGAGGAAAGGATGAGTGAAATTGAAGATACAAACATGGAAATGTCACAGAGGGAAGAAGAAAGGGAAAGGAAAATCAAGAGAAATGAAAGAGCCCTACAAGAACTTTCTGACTCCATCAGAAAGAACAATATTAGAATAATAGGGGCACCAGAAGGAAGCGAGATGAAATCTTCTCAG